>CAKNXH010049869.1:0-31268 GCA_932178445.1 Andricus quercusramuli
GAACAGCATGCCATTTTGAACTTTTTTCCCCGTTTCTTAACTGACCGCGTTCACAATAAATTTTACCTGAAACAATCGCTCGAGGGAGACATAAATTATCGCGATTTTGAATTGCTAAAATTGACCTTTTCTTAATCACATCTCTAGTTAAAACACCCCAACCGAGCCCTGTAGGATTATGAACACAATCAATTGTTATTTTAAAGCTGTCATCTATTCGAAACTCGGCGACACTCTGTGTTACTATAAAAATCAAATTCCATAAGTCTTCAAAATGACAATCGCGTACGTAACGGAATGAAAACGCCGCATCATCTTGGGTGAAACTTTCCGCGATGAATTTGATTCCGATAAAATCAAGAGGGGCATAAGGTTTTAATAAAAACTCAAAAAGCTCTTTAACCGCCGATTCAAGCCACTCGATGGGGCAAATTGTTTGATCAGGGTTATAACGGAATCGCAATTCGGTTTCAGTACCATCTAAGGCAAAACGCGGATAATGCTTATGTTTTTTATTTGTAATTAAAAATTTTGAGTTTATCGGCATTTCACCACCCTCATTTAAAACACTACTCTGATCACGTAGTACTTCTTGGTCCTCAGCCACGCTGGCAAGATTTCCATCATCATCGGACTCGTGATCGTCACTCTGATTTGAGCGCTGCCTCTTTCGACCTCCCCCTCGCTGAATGTAGGCACTCGTGGAGGTGTTGGGTTCTACGTGCAAATTATAATTTATTTTTCGGTTTTCTCATATAATTTATCAAACAAATAACTCAGGAATCGCAAAAGTAAATCGCTTTTCAGAATTGATAATATTATAATAATTGTCAAATTAATAATATAATAACAATTATTGATTAAATAAACAAAATATTGAATTTTTAATCGAATTAAAGTAATGAAATGAAATTAAACTGAGTAAATTAATCAAAATTAATAATGAATGTTATAAATGAATCATTACCAATTATTAGGTATTAATTATTATTAATTATTATCCAATTATTAATAATAATTATTAATTATTCAATTATAATTATCAGGTAATAATTACTATTAATTGTTATTCAATTATTAATAATAATTATTAATGATTTATTAATAATTATTAGGTGTTAATTATTATTCAATTATTAATAATAATTATTTATTATTTATTAATAATTATTAATAATCAATCATTATTATTTATTGATTAATTTTTAATAATTATTTTATTAATTATCATTAATTGTTAATAAATTATTATTATCAATTATTATTAAAATATCCTGAATTATTAATTATTAATGATTGATTATTGCAATAATAATTAAATATGAATGATGAATTATTTAAATAATGACTAATTATCATTCATTCATTAATTTATTAATAATTATTATTGCATAATTATTTAAATAATCATTAATTATTATTTAAATAATTATTAATTATTATTTAAATTATAATTTAAATTTAAATTTTACATATTTTTCTATTTTTAACGACTTACCATTTGCTCGTTCTAATCCCACATGATTCGTTGTTGCTTCTTCTTCTCTCATGTCCTCATCATGATCATCATCATCATCATCACTTTCGACCGTTACCACCTCTTCATACAAGGTTTCGTCAAAGTCATCTTCGTCGTAAATCACTACTTGTTCAATGTCATTGTCTTCGTCGTCGCCACTATTGTTTTCGTTGTCACTGTCGTTATCACTATCACTATTATTATTATCGTCGTTTTCACTGCTAATATCACCATTTTCCATTTCACTATCGTCCCTGTTATCGTTTTCACTACACTCGTCCTCCATTTGGTGTTGTTCGTTTTCGTCGTCATCGTTATCGCTGCACAGATCAATTGTTTCAAATGACGCTGGTGCTGCTGTTGCTGGTGCAGAACTTTCAGTTGCTGTTGCTGTAACAACAGCCGATGTCGACTCTGATTCTTGTGGTGCTGAAAATTAGTAAAAATTAGTAAATTAGTATAAATAAATTATTATTATTAATTAATTAAATAATTAATAATAATTTGTTGAAATATAAATTATTATTATTATTGATTATATGCAATTTGAAATTAGTATCTTTTATTATTATCATTATTATTATATAAATAACCAAAAACAATAATTCCATCTAAAATAATTTTAATTATTTTCACTCACCGTCAGTATAGAGATCTCGAAGTCTATTCGAGCGAATCGTCTCAGCAGCAATGTCCGTCCTCCGAACTATAAGTATTTCACGGAGGGCAATATCGTTCCCAACCATTCTCATAACCCGATCAACACCCGCGTTATCTAAGAATCGCACCATAAATTAAAAAATTAATCTCAATTGCCAGTCGGCTAAATCACCCGTATTACCACACATCGCGATGATGTTGGCCAAAAGTGCTGGAGCGAACATTTTCAGAAGAAGTTTTGTAAAAAAGCGAAAGAGTAGCAAACGAAGTTACTTCTAGCGTAGATCTAGAGAAACTGTGCTTTTGAGATTACGTAGGGTGGTTATATCAAAGTACCAAAGGTAGATGGTGTGGGAGGGGAAAAATTAGGCGTTTACTAGGTCTACCTATCATCTTGAAGAAAATTCCAAAATAGTGGGAGATGTAGGCAATTTTTGCATTTTGAGAAATCCTATTGGAAATGGCGATCTGTCCAATCAGATGCTTTGCCACACCTCCAATTTTCATGGGAATCATCGTCAAATTTTGCCCTCAAGTGATAAAATCTCAAAATATAGGTAAAAGCGTTAGACAATAGCCAGCCTGGCGAATATTTGAGGAGACTATATACTCTGTAAATAGCTAGCAATCTTTATTGCGGTCGCCTGGTATAATACAACACAAGCATTATGATCATCATCATCGAGGTGGTCGTCTAGACGGCAGTCTGGCCCAGCTTTGTACAACAGGTACCTAGAGAGACGGATTAACAGTCTCGCTATAGAATTCGAGGCGTGCTTGCCACCAATATTTAGACACAGAATCCTTGATTGAGTTTGCACACAAAGGATAATATCCTGAGTGTTTTTGCAGCAGGTGTATATTGAATTTAAAAATTTTTAAACGCTTCAGTATTATCTGAATAGCTAACAAACATTTAAATGGCCATCAATGGGTTGTAAAAGTTTTTCTACAGAATGTCTCTCTTCAAAGTATCGCCGCCCTCTTTATTTACCTGTATTACAATGCTATTAAGGATAACAATCTCTTCCATTCAATACGTTAGAATATGCATTCCTTTCGAAAATTATGGAAATCTTTTTAAAATAGGTTTAATTCATATTATTTCAATTAATTTCAGTGTATTTTAACCATTTATTTTAGCGTTAATTATGGGTGCTCATGCGCAGTGTCACGCTATATTTTTCCCTATTCACACATATGTAAATCAGGTTAAAACGCATGCGTGGGATATATTCCTCCACCACGTGCTTCACTCACTCTCTCTCTCGTGAAAGTGTTCCTATTGGTTGAACACATGTGACGTCATATCTAGACCGCCCCACCCGAGTAAGTCGGCATGTGTGAGCTATAAAAACGGCCACGCAGGACACAACCATCAGTTATACTCTGAAAATTTCAACATATAACATGTCTCAGTCTCCAAGTCAGACGATGGAATCTACCGTCAACCAGAGTGAAGTCTCACAAGATTTGAGAGTGAAAAGTGTATCAAAAAAACGAATTTGCCCTGCAGATATGTCATCATCTGAAAGTGTAACAGCGAAAAAAGAAAAATATTCACCTCGTCAATCTCTGATTCTTACAACAATATACGATTTGAATAACTCTTCTTCGAAAAAGGTTATTCTTGGTTTGGAAATTCAAACCGATGGATCATTTGAACCAGTTTTACGATTCTTGGACAATAAATCTCATGGAATCTCCTCAAATCGTGAGGAATGGTTTCAATTGCAACAAAAATTCGATCTCGTTTGTCCCTACTTGGAGGATCGATGCAGCAACAGTAACTCCAACGTCCGTTCTTCTTCACCGATAAAAATTGGCCGTTATAACTTGTTTTTTACAACTTCGCACAATGCAAAAGCTATTTTAATAGAAAAGATTGTACAAAATGCAGCAACGACAACAACACTCACACCAACAAGTAGCGAAACACAAGGAAAAAACGAGAAACTGTATGTCCCTGGAATTGTTCTTCAAGCACCCACATTTCAAGGCCTCATTAACACTGTTATTTGTATTGATGAACAGATCAGAAGTATGGAGAGGGTTTTATCGAATGTCAAGCTCTGCAAGGATATTTTCGTGGAAGAATTGAGTGCTTATTTTCTAGCGGAGAAAATACACAGGCCTTCCAGTGAATTTGTGCGTCAAATTGTCAATGTTAAATTTGAGTATTTTAAGCAGCAACTAAAGACCAAATTGTCAGCGGAGTTTGTAAATTGACATTTTGAACGTGTATTTGGCGAAATAACATGTATTTTAAACACTCAAATTACTAACGAAATCAAAGATAATCTGTGTAAAATGTTAAAAAAAGACTGATGACAGTCAAAAAGTTCAACATATTTAATTTAAAATATGTCTGTCACATGTTTATAATAATACTTGTAGAAAAACTTTTTTCATATTTAAACAATAGCTCGGGCAAAATTTCAACGACAAATTGTATGATTCTCAATGTTCAAAATGTAAGGCTTCATTTAATATCATCAATCACAAGTATGTGTATACGTGTATATCTCTCTTCGTGTTTGTGTGTGTGTGTGTATAATATGTGAGAGCATGTGTATGCATTTTAAATGGAAATATAACAAGAGTTTATTCTACAAATTTTGAAACTGTTATCTGCAAACATTTTTCTGAAACTGAAATAAAAAAAAATCCTTTCATCTAATATGATATTTTTTCTCTATCTTCCTAAACCCTCGTTGCGTGCGAAAGTATATAAGATTAACATCCCAGCTAAGGTAAGATAAGATAGCATCTTGCGATGGGGACTCGAGAGCAGGTTGTAAAGGCTTTTAGTTGTTCAAATTGAAGTGTTTGACTGATTAAAAACACCATAAAGTCTACGTTCTTTTCTCTCCATCTTTCTGTTATTTTCGTGAGATATTGAATGTTTGAGGTAAATAGCAATTATGTTTTCACAGCATCGGCCGGCGCGGGTGGCCCAACGCGTGAGATCGCCTGACGATAAGCTAATACAGGCGATCCGGGAACGCGGCTGCCGGGAACTAGCTGATTTCCGGCATGCGAACCAGGCTCTAATAAGCTTAAAAAGCCTGGTCCGTGCGCGGAACCGGAAAAGCTTATATGGGTTCGCAGTGTGGAACCGAAAAAGCTTATATAGGTTCCACACGGCCGTACTTACAAGCTGATTATTTTTAGAAAATACTTTCGAATTATCAATTTCAAATGATATTAACATTAATTAATTAATTAATTAATAATTTAGTTTAATTTATTTTTAAGTTAATTTATTAATTAGGAGTTGAAAAATTAATTAATTTTAATTTTAATCTTAATTAATTTTTAAATTTAGTCTTAATTAATTTTAATAAATAAATAAATTAACTAATTGATTAATTCAATAATTAAAAATAATTTGTCAAGTTTAATTTAATTTTTAGTTTAATTTTAATGAATTTATTAATTAATAATTTAATTATTAACTTATTATTTAATGTTATTTTACTATAAATTATGAACTATAGTAAATTATATATCAGTATGGAAAATGGACCCTCGTTGGCAACATCCTTTTACTGCCATGGTTTGCGGACCAAGTGGATGCGGGAAAACTTGTTTTGTCAAAAAATTCTTAAGCCACATCGATGTCATGTGTGATACACATTTTGAACGTATTCTTTTTTACTATTCAGAATGGCAGTCGGGTTATTCCGAGTACGGCAAAACCATAGAATTTAGAGAAGGATTACCGCAACCAGGTGATTATTCTAACAATAATGACCGGCCTAAGCTCATAATTATCGATGATCTTATGCATGAATCTTCAAACAATACAATTGTAGATCTTTTCACTAAAGGTAGTTACCACAAAAATCTTAGTGTTATATTTATCTCACAAAATGTATTCCATCAGGGACATGGACAAAGGGATATATCACTCAATACGAATTATATCGTTGTTTTTAAAAATCCTCGAGACCGAGCTCAATTTCAGCATCTTGCTCGTCAAATATATCCAGAAAATCCTCGTTTTTTACAGGAGGCTTATCAGGACGCGACATCTAAACCTCACAGTTACCTTCTTCTCGATTTAAAACAGTCTACACCCGATAATTGTCGTTTTAGAACAAATATTTTTCCAACTGATGGCTTTTCATATGTGTACATACCTGTTAAAAATATAAAAGGAGGTGCTCGAGTTGATCAGATACCAGTTATACGTCTGTAATGGCGTCGAGTGCACGTAAACACATTGGTGAAAAAAACACAGCAGCATTGCATGCACTCTGTCGCCTCGATCGTAATCAACGAAAAGCGATTCTGAGCACAGCTAATGCAAAGCTCGTAAAATGTATATGTGAGTGCGCTCTAAATATATTGGCAGGAAATATACCTTTGAAAACACATGAAAAACACAAGTTAAAAAAGCATAAACATACTTTAAGAAAATTGGCATCATCGAAGGGTACTTGGAAAAACAAAAAACGCTTTATAATCCAGAAGGGTGGATTTTTACCGTTATTACTCGCACCGATTATCGGTAGTCTTCTCTCAAATATTTTCAGCTCAGCTAATTCACGAGAGTAAATATCCCTTTTCCATTTAATCAAAAATTATGGAACATTCGAGAAAGATGGTTTTGGTGCCAAGCGAGCAGGTAGAAAAATTTCTACAACAAGGTTTCGGCTCAGAGGCTAATACTGGAAATACGAAAGCAAACGATTCTTCGATGAAGCCTGTAGATAATATCTTCTCTAGTGCTAACTACAAAGTTCCCAATCTCAAGAATACGACCCAAACTCCAGGTAATATTATGACCAGACTCGATGCTGAAATGAGTCAAATATTAAATTCACCATTCTTGAAAGATGAGCGTGAAAAATAGAAAATGTATCAACAAGTTTTACAAAAATTTTTATTTTTCATCCAGAAAACATGGAAGCATAAAAAACCGAATAAAGAGAAGGATAATCAAAGAGATAAAAAAATAGGTTTTTTGAATAATAGTAATGATAATGATGATGATGAGGGAAAAGATTATTTTAAAAATATTGATAATATTATTGCAACTATTCCAAAAACTTTTAAAAATAAAGGAATTTTTTTAATCCAACGACTTTGTGAACCAGATTTACGAAAACGTGTAAAATGGGATTCACATGGTTCTCTCTTTATAGATGGTAAATCTGTGAAAAATGCAAATATTAGTGATCTAATAAACGATGCATTGAGGTCGAGAAAAAAGGTGAAACCGCCGGGGCGAGGCCAGTTTGCCATGATCCTTCGTGAAATCGGCATGTCTAGAGAGATTGTCGGAAATAGAGAATACTGGAAAGAAAATATAATCTCTCCGAGAGAGACAGGTAGTCGGCGTAGTCCCGACCGATCGTCTAGACTTTATGACTCCCTAATGACAGAAGAAGACGAAGGCAGCATTACTGGTAACGAGGTATACACAAGTATCACTGAAACTCCAGGTAGAAGTAGGAAGCGAGCAACACCTGGCAGCACAGGGTCGGCTAAATCTCAAGGGAGGAAAAGAAGTAGTAATCAGTGGAAAACTTTGTTTCTAAAACCATGAAATTGTTAGAAGAAATTTATTTTGACCCATCCCATGAAGCTTCTTACGCTGGCATTGAGAAACTCGCAAAAGCTGTGCGTGGAAGAGTGTCACGTGCAAAAGTGGTTGAGTGGTTAAACTCTCAAGATTCATATAATCTACACGTACCTATTCATCGACGTTTTAGAAGAATAAATTACGATATATCAAATATAGATGATTTATGGGAAGCAGATTTAGTTGATTTGAAACATTTAAAAGATTCAAACGATGGGTACTTGTATCTACTGGTGGTGATTGACGTGTTGAGTAAATACGTTTGGGTTGAGCCTCTTAAAGATAAATCTATGAATGAAGTGAGAAGGGCTTTTGAGTGTATTCTCGAGAAAAGTGGAAAGCGATCTCCCATCTGCCTTCAGAGCGATAGAGGAAAAGAATTTCTCGGTGTAGTTTTTCAAAATTTTTTATCAAAACGCGGTATAAAATTTCGTGCTGTACGTGATCCAAATGTTAAGGCTGCTGTAGTCGAACGATTTAATCGCACACTAAAAGAACGTATGTGGCGCTATTTTACTCATAGTAATACTCATCGTTACATTGATGTTTTACAACAACTTGTGCAGGGTTATAATAATGCGCGACATTCCAGTATAGGAATGCGACCATCAGAGGTGACTTTGGAAAATGCAGCACACGCCCGATTAAATATTCAAAGAAAGTACGGTAGAAAAGCCTTGCGTGGTAAAAAGCCTAAATATAAGGTTTCTGATTACGTACGAATCAGTAGAGAGAGAGGCGTCTTTGCGAAAGGTTATGAAGCTGGATGGACAGAAGAGATTTTTAAGATAAAACGAGTAATAACGGGTCGTAGACAAATCCCATATGTTTACGAGTTACAAGATCTGGCTGGTGAGGATATTGACGGAGTTTTTTACGAGAAAGAACTATCGGGTGTGAAGAAAGATACTGATATTAATGAAACAGAATTTATAATTGAACGAGTGATACGTAGTAAGGGGAAAGGTTCTAAAAAACAGTTACTTGTCAAGTGGATGGGATATTCTGATAAATTCAATTCTTGGATACTTGCCAGCGATTTAGAAAATTTACAATGAATAACGATCAATTTCACCTAATTTTACCGAGCAATAGCAGTATGAAGTATTTTTCACACAATACTACAACTCGTTTTACCACACAATTGCCGCACGAAATTCGTTTGCAGGGTCGTTGGGCTGTTGGTCTTACAGAAATTCAATTTCCAAGAACATTTCTTCATGTAAGACACAATTTGACTGATGGAATGGAAAATCGCGTAGCTCTAATGACGAATGTATCAAGTAGTAGTAGTATCGTTGAAGAGAAAAATGAAGAAAATTATGAGAGAAAAATGAAAGAAGCGAAAATTGACGGTGAAGATTTACTTGCTAAATACTCGCTTCCTTACGTTCTTAAAGGTGAGACCGAGTTCTCTGAGCTTAATGACAATGCTATTAGAGATAAATACACAGCAGGTATGTTGACTGGTAAATGGTTAAGTCCTATTGTCTCCGAGTTTCGACCTGGTGTGTACCCACAGGTAAACGATCTTGTCCGAGCGATAAACCAGACCCCGATTGCTCGAGAACACGTAGGCTCAGTTTTCCAAAAAGACAAAGATTGTTATGTCAAAGTTGAAAAAATTTGTCAAGACGATTGTGTTATGAAAGGTCGACATTTTCATGCAATGAGTGAAAAAGTATCTCGTATACTTGGTTTTGCACCACAACAATTAATATCAGATAATTCTCATTATGCTAATCACCCTGCAAGTCTGGCTCGTGGTTTACCTGAAAAAATGTTTGTTTATTGTGATATTTGCGAACCTCATATTACAGGTGATGTACAAACACCTCTTTTACGTATTATTCCTGTCGACACCCGAAACTACATTTTTGCATCCACGCAAGTTACTCAGTTTTCTTCTCCGAATTTAATTTCTCTTCTTCATACTCAATTTCGCACGATAGAAATAGATATAAGAGATCATGCTGGACTTCCTATACCATTCGAGTTCGGTACTCTGACAGTGACACTTCTATTTAAAAAAATTGATTAGAGAAGGGGAAGAAGAACAAATAAAAATTATATGATCCAGTAATAATAATAATGAGTTATTACATAGATTACTACACAACACAAGTCGGTGGAGGGGGAATATCAAAAGTTTATGTCGGATCGTCCTATCAGAGAGGTCATGGAATCGGAAGCTTTCTAGGTGGGCTTTTTCGACGTGTATTACCGATATTAGCGCGTGGTGCGCGTACAGTTGGAAAGGAGGCACTTCGAACAGGTGTTAACGTATTAAATGATGTCGATAGGAAAGTACCACTCAAACAGGCATTCAACTCGCGTATTAATGAATCTGGTCAAAAATTAAAAAGAAAAGCTTTGGATAAAATTGATAATCTTATGAATGGATCTGGTTATAAATTTGGTGTAAAAAATTTCGGACCTCAGTTGCCCGGAGTTCGTGGTCTTGAGAGTGTCACGCAGCTTAGAAAAGGGATTAAACGAAAAAAAAGTTAAGAGGCTTAGTACAACAAGTAAATCAAAGAAAAAGAAGAAGAAGAAAAGTGTGAAAAATACGAAATCTAAAAAGAAAATCCATAGTAGTAAAAAAAGGAAGAAACAAAAGCGTAAATCCAGCGTTGGAAAAAATTGTTTAATTTCGGACATTTTTGGCGGTTAACAAGTAGATTATTATATGACGTCATTTTTACACTCACATTCTAGCGAGTGTTTGAAAACTGAACTAGATCTTTTTTCTCTTCCCCCTACTCAAACATCTATTGAGAGCTCGCAATGGGTCCATTACAAGCCCGTTTCATCGCTGACCGACGATTCACCGATAGAATTTGTCATTCCAGGTCACGGCGAAGAATACATAGATCTTGCTCATACAATGCTCAGTATACGCGTCAAGCTGGAAGCACCGACAGAAACTTCTACAAATGCAGAAGATCTGAAAAGTGTAACTGTGATAAACAACTTACTTCATTCGATGTTCAATCAGGTGGACGTATATTTCAATCAAAAACTCGTTTCTCCTCTAAACAACGCATACGCGTACAGAGCTTACCTGGAAACATTACTCAATTATGGACCAGCTGCAAAAAAGAGCCATCTGACTTCCGCTCTCTGGTGTGTCGATACAGCAGGAAAAATGGAAGATTTGTCAACCGAAGATACAGGCATCCACATCCGTCGAGCTCAGTTTGGTGCAGGCAAAACAATAGATCTAATCGGTCATCTGCATTGCGACATTTTCAATCAAAACAAATTTCTTCTCAACGGAGTCGAGATGCGTCTCCGACTCGTACGTACAAAAGATGGTTTTTGCCTTTTGGATCCCATCAGGACATGCAGTTTACACATTTTGGAAGCATCGCTCCTCGTACGTCGTTCAAAAATAAGCCCTGGAATTTTACTAGCACACGCAAAAGCTCTAGCACAAGGAAAAGCAAAATACCTGATAACAAGAGTGGAGGTAAAAGCACTTACTTTACACGGCGGAATTCACGGTGAAACTCTTGATAATGTTATTCTCGGACAGTTGCCTAAAAGAATAATCATCGGTTTCGTAGAGAACAGAGCCTTTAATGGAAGTAGAGAACTTAATCCGTTTAACTTTAAAAATTACAAGATTAATTTCTTATCCCTTTACGTCGATGGCACACAAATACCCTCGAAACCTCTGCAGCCAGATTTTTCTAAAAATAAACTTCACGTTGATGCTTATCAGACACTTTTCTCAGGCACTGGTATACACTTTCTTAATGAGGGTAATGATATTGATAGAAGCGATTACCCGGAAGGATTCTGCCTCTTTGTTTTCGATCTTACCCCTGATCTTTCTGCAAATTGTTATTCTCACTGGAATCTCGTGAAACCTGGAAGTCTACGAATAGAGGTACGTTTTGAAGAACCACTTGCCAACACAGTAAATTGTATTGTATACGCAGAATATGATAACGTTTTGGAAATAGACGCGTCCAGACAAGTTATTGTTGATTTTGGAGGGTAATAAATCATTTTCGCCGCCGCCTTAATTTCTTGGAATTTTACATATCTCACATCCTAATGTACACCTGTGTTTACTTAGGACAGGTTTGGACAGGAAATGAGTACCTTCTTACAATCTCGCTGTTATCTCTCGAAAATACAGCTGTGTAAACATTAAAACGATGGGAAAAATCTGGACTATGTGTCATCATATATACTTGTTTTTGGAACTCAGCGATCATCTTTCATTTCGTCCAAAGCAGTCTTACAAGTCGGTTGTTTCGTTACGTGGTTACTCACTGCCGTCACTGCAGAAGAATATTATGGACTACGTGATTGATATTCAAGGCTTTCGTGATCTTGAAAATAAGTTTATTGCAAAAGAAGTGGCCGTCATTGCCGTAGATCATAACTTTATCGGACATTGGATAGCTGCACCACCTTATCCCTTCTCGGATCTTTGTAGCGAAGCGAAACACCAAAATAACTGGCTCACCTGTTATTTTCACGGCATCGAGTGGTTTGAGGGCGATACTCCTACGAATTTCCTACATTCGAATCTTCGTGATGTCGCAAAATCAGCTGGAAAAATCTATACCCGTGGCCGAGAGAAAGCTGCACTTTTGCAAAATATCATGAGTAGACAGATTATTAATCTGGAAGAATTAACCTATCCAACTTTTAAAAAATTGGAAACCAGTAAAGATTACTGTTTTCATCACGGTTTGAAAAAAGGAACATTTTTTACATGTGCTCTCAATAATGCAACTAAACTGAAAATATGGCTTCAAAGTCAAAGGCGAGAAGAAATATCACTTCCAGGTATCACACTTCAGAGTACACTGACAAAAAATGTCTGTTTTAAAACTGAAAATCATGCAACGGCGGTGACATCAAGGACTGCGGCTGACAACATACAAATTTCTGTTAAAAAAATCAATGAGCCTGCGAGTGAGGTAAATAACCCTTTAAAAGATTTGCCTCGACTTGGCAGTCCTGGAAATAGAGATGGACAGCCTTCAGATACTTCGAGCACTTCAAGCAATACCACGACATACGACTGGTGTATTCCCTGCAGATCGGATACCGAAGGTGTGGATGAGACCGGCTGCTTTAATTTTCAACACGGATCCACACAATAAAAACGGATCGCATTGGGTTGCGGTTCATATTGACAGAAATGGCCACGGAACGTACTTTGACAGCTACGGCCTACCGCCTCTTATTCCTCAACATCTTTATCGTCTGCGAGGAAACTGTACCTTATTCCGATGGAACACAGCAGAGTTACAAAGTTCTTCTTCGGATGTGTGTGGGCAGTTTTGTATTATGTTCTTGTTTCATATGTGCAGTGGTTTTTCTTTGCGTGAGTTTACCAGGCTTTTTAACAAAAATCTGGTAAAAAATGACCGTATTGCTGCGAATTTGTATAAAATGATTTTGAAAAAATATAAAATTAAGCCAAGCGTTTTGCACAAATCTGAAGACAGGTTTCAAGGTGGGGATTATAACAAGGGGGCTTTTAATACACATCTTGAATCCTGTGTTCAATCTTGCTCTTCACAACTTGCTACTTTATATCTTACATAGTATACTTACATTTAGTACAGTGCACTACGTATTACTTTAAGAGTTTATCACATATATTTTGCGATATGTGTTTTATCATTATCTATAAGTCTTCAAGTATATATCTCTCTCTCTCTTTTCTTGCTGCGTCACTTGTATGTCTCTACTTTATGGTTTATTGGAAATTCTCGTTTGGAAGAAAGAAAAGCGTCTTTGTGTGTGTTTGTGTGTCTGTGTGTGTATGTGATTTTATTCAATGAAATAAAATGATATCCCTGTCTACGATGTGTAATAATTGTAATCGCCGTAATGATCGATAATTTTAAATATATGTATCTTTTAGATGTAAAACTATTTTTAATTTTCAACTTATCATAAACCGGTTTTACTAGTTGTAATTAGATGTAATTTTTTTTGAAAACTTGGTGAATAAATCTATTTTTATAGGTTTGAACATAACCCCAATCTATTTATTTATCTTCCTCTTCTTTTAGAAAATAAGTTTTATTATTGAATTTTGAAATTTAATAATTAATTAGTAAATTATTTAATTAAATTAATTAAATTGATAAATCCAATATTTTCAATTATTATTATTATTACTATTATTTATTATTATTATATTATTATTATTATTACTATATTATTATTATTTTTATCATTATTATTATTAATCAATCATAATCAGTCAATCAATTAGAATCATAGAAGTTAATTATTCCTTTCGGCACTAGTCTACATTCTGGGGCCATAAGTTCAGCTTTAAACATGGCGCCATACAGTCTACGAAAATCCATCAACACTGCACAAGTATACAACTCCCTGAAATACCATCGTTTGTCCATCTATTCCTTATCTTCCATTCATAGACTTAAGCAAACAATAGCGTCGAGCGAAGCAAGGCCCATGAGCCGCCGACTGGCGCCAGACGTCTGAGCAAACACCGAGGAGTGGGGGTAGCGGACTGGCGGCCCATAGTTGCCCCTTACTACTGTTATACATATTATAAAGCCGCAAGAAATCGAAATGAAGTTTGAAAGTTTGAAAATTATACTCAACTTGAATTTTCATCTAATCGAAACATTTCTTTGAGATAGTTCCGAAATACACTTGATATCCAGTGAAAATTTGCAATTGAATTCTGCATAATACTAGAAAAAAATCGTTTTGTATTGAAATTTTACTTTTTAAATGTAAAATAATAGTTTCAAACCGAGAAATTAGTCTTCAAAAGTAGGGAACTTTGACCAAACATATTTTGAATGCCATCAATTTTTATTCAATTTTGACAAATTTTACTTCTACCTTATTTATTTACGAAATCAGGCATACTACATACGCTATAGTTGTTAAAAATGGTTATACATATTATAATGCCGCAAGAAGTTGAAATACAAAGTTTGAAATGTTGAAAATACTCTGACTGAATTTTCGTCTAATCGAAACATTTTATTGGGATAGTTCCACAATATAATCTATATTCAGTGAAAATTTGGATTTAACCTTTGCATTATAATAGAAGAAAATCGTTTTGTATTGAAATCTTACTTTGTAGATGTAAAATGATAGTTACAAACCGAGAAATCAGTCTTCAAAAGTAGGGTAACTTTGACCAAGCATATTTTGAATATCATACATTTTTATTAAATTTTGACAAATTGTACTTCTACCTTATTTATTCACGAAAGCAGGCGTACCACATACGCTATAGTTGTTAACAATGGTTATACATATTATAAAGCCGCAAGAAGTTGAAATAAAGTTTGAAAGTTTGAAAATTGCACTCCGCACTTGAATTTTCATCTGATCGAAACATTTCGTTCAGATAGTTCCGAAATATACTTGATATCCAGTGAAAATTTTCAATGAAATTCTGCATAATACTAGAAAAAAATCGTTTTGTATCGAAATCTTACTTTTTAAATGTAAAATAATAGTTTCAAACCGAGGAATTAGTCTTCAAAAGTAGGGAACTTTGACCAAGCATATTTTTAATGTCATTAAGATTCATTAAAATTTAATAAATAGCCCTTCTACCTTATTCATTCACAAATCCAGGCATACCACATACGCTATAGTTGTTGACAATGGTTATACATATTATAAAGCCGCAAGAAGTTGAAACACAAAGTTTGAAATGTTGAAAATACTCTAGCTGTATTTTCGTCTAATCGAAACATTTCATTGGGATAGTTTCACAATATATTCGATATTTAATGTGAATTTGGAGTTAACTTGTTCATTATAATAGAAAAAAATCGGTTTGTATTGAAATCTTACTTTGTAAATGTAAAATAATAGTTATAAAGCAAGAAATCAGTCTTTGAAAGTAGGGTAACTTTGACATAGAACATTTTTAATATCATCAATATTTATTGAACTTTAAGAAATATTCCTTGTACCTTATTTAATTCCGAATTTAGGGAAAATTTGGAAATAAATTTTGCATTATACTACCAAAAAAGTGTTCTGCATTGAAATCTTACTTTTTACTTGTAAAATAATAGTTTCAAACCGAGAAATTAGTCTGCAAAAGTAGGGTAACTTTGACCAAGCATATTTTGAATATTATACATTTTTATTAAATTTTGACAAATTGTGCTTCTACCTTATTCATTTACGAATCCGCGCATACCACATACGCTATAGTTGATAACAATTGTTATACATATTATAAAGCTGCAAGAAGTCGAAATAAAGTTTGAAAGTTTTAAAATGATACTTTACTTCAATTTTCGTCTAATTGAAACATTGCATTGGGATTGTTTCACAATATAATCGATATTCAGTGAACATTTAGAATGAAATTTTGCATTATACTACCAAAAAGGCGTTTTGTATTGAAATCTTACTTTTTACTTGTAAAACAATAGTTTCAAACCGATAAATTGGTCTTCAAAAGTAGGGTCACTTTGACCAAGCATATTTTTAATGCACTCAGAAAACGATTTGGTTGAATCAACAACATTTTTGTTAGTTCAACCATAGAATTTGGTTATTATATGGACAACAAAAGATTTGGTTGACCCAACTCAATGTTTTGGTGGTTTTAACCAAATCTTTTGGTAGTTGGAGTATTTGGTTGATTCAACAAACAAAATTGGTTAGGTCAATCAAATATTTTATTGAATCAACAGAAATTTGTTTAGTTCAACCAAATTTTCATGTATATCCAACAAAACAGTTTGTTTGGTTCAAGAAAAGTTTTTTTCTGAGTGTGTCATTAAGATTAATTGAAATTTGACAAATAGTCCTTCTACCCTATTCATTCACGAATCCAGGCATACCAAATACGCTATAGTTGTTAACAATGGTTGTACACATTATAACGCCGCAAGAAGTTGAAACACAAAGTTTTAAATGTTGAAAATACTCTAGATGTATTTTCGTCTAATCGAAACATTTCATTGGGATAGTTTCACAATATATTCGATATTCAATGTGAATTTGGAGTAAGCTTGTTCATTGTAATAGAAAAAAATCGGTTTGTATTGAAATCTTACTTTGTAAATGTAAAATAATAGTTATAAAGCAAGAAATCAGTCTTTGAAAGTAGGATAACTTTGACAAAGAACATTTTTAATATCATCAATATTTATTGAACTTTAAGAAATATTCCTTGTACCTTATTTTATTCCAAATTTAGTGAAAATTTGGAAATAAATTCTGCATTACACTACAAAAAAAGTGTTCTGCATTGAAATCTTACATTTTACTTGTAAAATAATAGTTTCAAACCGATAAATTGGTCTTCAAAAGTAGGGTCACTTTGACCAAGCATATTTTTAATGTCATTAAGATTCATTGAAATTTGACAAATAGTCCTTCTACCTTATTCATTCACGAATCCAGGCATGCCAAATACGCTATAGTTGTTAACAATGGTTGTACATATTATAACGCCGCAAGAAGTTGAGACACAAAGTTTGAAATGTTGAAAATACTCTAGCTGTATTTTCGTCTAATCGAAACATTTCATTGGAATGGTACTTATTCAAATTTCCATCCCTGTTGGTTTCTCTATGCCCTGACTGCACTGTTGAAAATGAAATCGAAGATGAACTTACTGATATGTAAAATGCTGCTTGCTGCCACAATATTAACATTTTATATATCAGTTTAACCTAAGTGCGAGAACGTGATGTCATTTCCAACATTCTTCCAATGGGATAGCTGTTCTGAAGGAGAGGTTTTTCAATTCCATTCCTTGTGAACTTCCATTGTTCAAGTCTCGGTTTCTGTACAGATTTTTTCAGTCGTCGAAGACTTCTTGGATCCTCGTCCAGGCGGATCTTTTATGTCCGATTTTTGGAGACGTTGTGGATATCTCAGATTCACAATCTCCGGAAGAAGACAGTCGTAGTAAAACCTGCGAAGTATTTAAAGTATGAAATACTAGTCAAATGGTGTACGGGTATTTGTGATGGGTGGGCATTTAAATCACTTACCTTATCAGACCATTTTTCATTTTCTGCTCCCAAAAGGCATCATCTTTTTGTATTATTTCTATGGTCATAAAATTTTTTGTGCATATTACAAAATAGCACTGCTTCTTTCCCGTAATGTGTAATTGTCCTTGTACTTGGTAGAAATAATCACTGGTTGGCTTCAGAATCGGCTTACCATCAACGACATCACAGTATTTCAGCTAAACAACAAAGTTTACCGACTTATTTAGAAAATCTTGTGTAATTGTAATGAGAAAAAACGTGACATTCCGTACATACTTTTTGGTCAAATATCGCTTCTTTCGGCGATTCGTAATCATCTGCAGATGACGGGCACTTTATTTTCACGATGGAATCGTCGCCAATTAAGTAATTATTGAAGGACTTGAATATTATGAATAGGGTACAGAAAAAATGGAATTTGTTGCGTATAATACCTGGACTTGCTGCGAGGAATTGATGTTCACTATCTACGACCAGCCCAGAGTCGCATCCCTGACGACGATTCCATGCTTTTCACCTAGCAGCTCCTTCGCAACTTCCTCCATCTGGACACCGTGCTTCATTGCCTTCGTTTGTACACTGGAATACAATATTCCGTACACCGAGTTCACGCATGGAGTGGAAGGTCGAAGCTTGCAAATGCTGCAAAATTTTGAAGCTGTCAGTCGTTTCTTTCTTTCTGTCTTCCACAGTTTGGTATCAGCTTGCCCAATTGTGTCCTCCTGCATTTTCTCGAGTTCACTTGTGGTCTTCTTGAACTCCTTGACCAGAAATTCCTGCTTCCTTCTCTCATATTCTGCAGGATCTATCTCAGCCAGTTCTCCCAAACCATAATCCTTGTCTGGGCCTGCACTGCTTACATTTTTCTTAGACTTCTCACTCCTGTCTACATTTTTCCTCCTTTCGCTATGCTTCTCTGTAGCTTTTTTTTCGTTCCTCAAAAATCTGTGTGATGTGGCCTGGAGTATACTTCTTGAGCATTGCCTTATGCAAAGATGTGAAAAATTCCCCGGTGTTGGCAGGCACCACGGCACCTTCACATCGGGTTGCATATGCCCCTCTCAAAGAAAAATTGACTCTTTTACCACCTACAAATTTATTAACAATGCTGTTGAACTGTTCGCAAACATTGTTATCGACATCGTGCAGGAGACTTGCCGCGTTGGTAACGAGACGTCGATTCACATCCATAATGTCGTCGTACATAGAGGATTTTTGCAGCTCTGGTATCAAATTTACTTCTCCTTCCTTTGCTCCCGAGCAGAAGTAGGAATCACAACTACTGTGCAGCCCAAATAAATGATGCACACTGTTGTGAATATCCTTTCGTGAATTTGATACCTTAGCAGCCGTTGTACCCTCTTCATTTTTACGGTGAAGAATGGCCTTCGTTACAGCACCTCGAAAGCGCAGGACACTTCCAGCTAGAATTTTCCTTATGGGCAAGGAGTACCCAACTTGCGTTTTGCTGCTGATCTCCTTTAGTTTGTTGCCATATTTTCGCAACAGATGATTTTTGCACTCTATCTTATCGACCTCGCAAGAAGCTCCATACGGGTTTAGGTCCATCAGCCTTTTGTGAACGCTACTATCACCATCACCTGCAAATACAAATTTTAAATCAATTTGGCTATTACAGCATTCTTTGCGAAATTCAAAAGTTAGACAGTTGAAAGTATACACATTTCAATAAACACCGTACCTATCAGTTCTTTATATATGACTCCATAGATTGGCAAACTTTGCCTGAAACCTTCCGCCACTATATCAGCTTCCATGCTAGTGGCACTTTTATTCCAATTGAGGAAGTATTCGTGGTCGGGTGCTTCCCTGTCTTCGTACTTCGCTGAAGAACATATCGAGCAATATCGGTTCCTAACTCCAATGAGCAAGACTTTACCAGTTCGGTAGCCAACTATCGATGCCCAGAAAAAACATTGAATTATAATTACTATTGTTCAAAGAGAACTAAGTAATTGCACTAGAGCTCAGTGAACTTACCACCGCGGACAATGAATCATATTTTGTGCGATAGCATCGTTTACACCACTGTCCATCGGCAACGACTGTTATCCATGGTCTACCTTGCTCATCAACCCTGCCCTCCTTCAATGCAAGTTGTATTTCTGCATCGTGAGCCTCCTTCATGGATGTTTGCGCCGCATTATGGATACCAGAAGAAACTCGCGTATGGCATTTCTGATAGGTTTTATTGCACATGCACGGAACATCCAAACTAGCCATAAATTCGGACATCTGAGTGTAGCCAATACCAATGGAGATCGCACCAGCAGTGACTGCATCATTAATGTGCATACGAGAGCTACATCTCACGGAATCAGATTCCGATGAAATGATGCTTTCTTTGTTGCACATACTGCATCGAAATTTCCATTGGCTCTCATGACCACGGCTTCTCTCACCTACCAAGTTCATATCCATGAAAGTGCATCCCAACCCTCCGGGATGCCGTTCTTCTTCAATTTTTTTGAACACGTGTGTCATATGAGCACACCGTCTGCCCTCAAATTCAGAACTACGGGGGTTTCTTTCGTGAAAGCACTTTCTGCTTCAATATACAATTCGGGAACGTTTTCCCTTGGTGTACAGAAGCACTGGGAAACTGTGGGCCTAGGTCGAGTTTCTTGCGAACAGAAACATTCCCAGTTATCGGAGGGAAAGTCTTCTTGTTCTGGTTGCGGAACAGAGCAATCGGACATTGGTTAACATTGCGCACTTGTACCTGGTTTTATTTCCTGCATTTCCAAAGAACTTTGCGTATGGATGCGTGTACAGTCAGTGCACTCATGTGTCCCTGTATCGCACATTTTAGTGACATCGTTTATATTCCATACATCAGGTACACTAGCACGTAAAACTCGGCAGTCTGGACTGCAATTCAATATTACTTTTATAATTCAATGTTTAAAAATGCTACATTTGAAGAATCACAGGGCCTCCCTGTTTTAACGTGATCCCCTCTTGTCCCTCTTCCATTGAAAAGGGATAAGAAAATATCGTATTTTCAAATAATCATTTACAGAATCGCTGTGATCCCCAACATTCAGAAATCGCAGACTGTCGAGGGGTTGACTACTCGTGAAATCAGGTGTACACTTGTCATGAAATTTCCTGAAGTCTCCTCAAATATCTTAAGTCACTTGAAGTCACTTGCATTCAATTTAAGTCACTTGAATTCATGTGAAGTCACTTGAAATCACCTAAATTCATTTGGGGTCACCCATATACCACGTGAACAGTTCGGGGGGGGGGGGGGGCATAAACACACTTTAATTCTACTTAAATCACTTGAAATCTCCTGAAGTCAGTAAAATCTTCTGAAGTCACTGAAATATCCTGAAGTATCTTGAAGTCAGTAGTAGGTGTACACCCAGTCGGTCGAGTTGTCAACCCCTCGCAGACTGTAAATAAACGATGAGATGCTTTCGACAATCGAGAATACATACCTACCTGCCTCTTTGTCTACATTTTTTCGTTTTGGTGATTTGCTCCTGCATTCGAAGAAGCCGTTCTCTTCATTCTCTTTCTGTTTTCTAGAAAGAACGTAAAAATATCCTGAGTAAAAGGAGACAAACACCGTGTTGCTGAACAGTACGCGGTTTTCGAAATATCTTGCCACTTTTATGAATAAATAATGTTCTGAACAAACATTAAGTGGAACTTAAAGAAAATGTTGCGATATTCTTCATAAAAATAAGAAATAATGAAACATTTCTACTAAAACATAAAGAACAAAATTCATACAAATATTAAAATTGTTATTATCAATTTATTCACATATAAATTAATGAATGTTACATTACTTTCATTAATTTGACATATCCTTCTGATTGTTCTGTAACATGTATTTCATGTAATTTAGTTCAAATTTAGAAATTTCCTTCAAACAATTCAAGATTTATGTTAATAATATAAGATATTTCTATAATTGATTTAATAGAATTTCAAAAATAAATCAATGCAATTATTATGAATAATTTTCATGCATTAATTTTCAATGAATCATTGAAAATTAATTATTAAAAAACTGAAATTAAACATTAATTATTAAAAAAGGTGAATGTGAATGAAACAATTCCTAAGAAATTATTTCACACATTTAGGAAAAGAACAAAAATCATAATTCTAATAGTAAAGAACAAAAGATTAATACACAGATGTGCTAACGAATTAATTTGATTAAATGCAAAGAATAATATCGAGGAACATCTAAGACTTTGAATGAAAAAATATTTTATTGACGCATCATTATAATGTTTATTTGAAAATAAAATTATTATTTAATTCTTATTTTAAAAAATATGAGAAATATATAAAAAATATAATTAATCTTGAGAAATACTTATAGTTATTCAGCATACAAAAACAAAAATATTGAAATTTATTATTAGTAAAAGAATATGACCTATATTCTGGAATAAATTAACAATTTATTAGTTAAATCATAAGTAATGCTATTTAATTTAACTTTAAATCACTTTTACTTTCTTTTAAAGATATTCATTTACAATGAAATGAACATATTATTATGATCGAATCCGTTTCAAATCAGGCGGCTCTACACTCGAAGTCGCCGAATCTCGCGGGGACAAAATATGTTGCTTTTTAGAGGAAATTAGGCGGCACGTATTTTTGCAATTTGTGGAACAAAAATTTTACGAAGTTATGCATATTATATAATTTTGGCCTAATGAAGGTATTCAAGATTTCTTTTCAGATTCTGGTAGATTTTGTCACCTTCTTTCGAAATCCGCGAGAAAATTTATAAAATGTAAAAAAACTATTTTCTGAAAAAAGCCACACTTATATTGTTTGTCCATTTTTTTATTGAATTTGTGCTATCATAAGGGATTTCTAACAACATAAACAATAATAATAATAACAACATAAACAACAACTCACCTTGTGAGTTTTATGAGGGCTAAATACCTTTTGTGGCCAGAAGAATGTTTTTCATAAAATCGAATTTTCGCATATTCTTGAAAACAACAGTAGATATGAAAAAATGTTCAAAACATAGTTTGCACGTTTAAAAAAGTTCTACAAAAACTTGTTTTACTTATTTATGATCTCTTGTGCCATTTCCGCGAGAAATAAAAAAATGAAATATTTCTTTTGAAAACTGCTGTTTGGTCAGAGCAGCCAATTCTTTTAACTGTACAAATATGTTATTAACTACATTATAAATTGTTTTTATGTGCTCAGTTTTAAAATCAGGACACACTTCTTGTTTGGTATTCAAATTTATTCTTCCAGTTTTACCTATCATTGTAAATCTAAATTTGTATAGACATAATAAACTATCATAAAATGATAGAAAAAATGAATAAGGACATTTTCGAATTTCAATTGTTCATTCATATATAAAATTTGAAAAAGGAGTTGAAAAACTAAAAACGTATGTGCAATTTCTGTGAAAGGGGCAAACCCCACCTTTTTTATTTTTTCAATATATTTCTTACAAATTTTTATTTATCAAAAAAACATTCTTATGCGGGCTAAACCAGTTTTGTGGTCAAGAGAATTTTCTTCTTCATGAAAATTGAATTTTTTAATTTTTCTCGGAAATGGTGGAATATATCATTAATGAGTATGAGAACTTTTTGTAGAACTTCTTTAACTATGCAAACTGTTTTTAAACATTTTTTTAAATCTGTTGTTGTTTTCAAGAAAAATACGAAAATTCGATTTTATGAGAAAAAATTCTCCTGGTCACAACAGTTATGTGGCCCGCATAAAACTCACAAGGTATTTTCCTTACGATAGTACAAATTGAAAAAAATTGGCAGAAAATACCTACTGCCTACCTTCCTGCAAAACACAGAAAAAACAGAAGTGAATTTTTGTTGCGGATAATTTTCAAGTAGATAAAATTGAATTTTTTCGCATTGAAACAAAACAAGATTCAATGGAGTTGACATGGTAACGACAAACCATATTTCACCATAAACAAGTATATTTATTCTTAATTGTTTATAACAAAATCTTGTCATAACCACTGTTGAGTACTTTTTGAGTACTTTTGTGGATAAAAGTAATTATATAATAAAATGGTGTAAGTTTTGCTGACTACTGGTCAAAGATTTTTATTAGATTGAGAGTTCCCTCAAATCATAATTTTAACGTTTGACGTTTCGACTACACTTCGGTAGTCCTTTTCAGAACAAAAATGGTGGTGATCATAACCTTTGAATGAAATGTGTTTAATTCATTTAATACATTAATAATTAATTATTCAATTAATTATTAATAATAATAATTAATAATTATTAATAGTAATGATTTGGCTTCCGTTTTCGGTACCGATCGCGAGAGAACTGTTTTGTGTCAAGTGTAGGTTTTTTTGGCTTTGGTGAAGGGAATGCGCGTATGTGGAAGCAGAAAGGGCATTGAGTGCGGAGATCAGGTGTGAAGGAAGAAGGGTGAGTGTAGGGAAGAGTGTAAAGGTTGAAAGTGAGGTGTGAGAAAAGGAAATTGGAGCGTACGAAAGTTTTGAGGTTAGGAGTGAAAAATTGTTGTCGGGCAAGGGGGGTAAGAGGTAGACAGGTGAAGAGAGGCTAGCGTCGTGGAACAGTGGGTAAGGTTGGATAGTGGGATGCCGACGATAAGAAGTCCGGAAACGGGCGCCAGAGGGCAGGCGGGAGATGAGGCAATTGCTGACGAGGTTGCGAGCTCGGTTAGGGGCGTGAAGGGGGAAGATGGCAGTAGCGGTAGCGGTCAAGAGACGTTTAAGACGCCGACTAGGGTGGGGACGGCAGAGAGAAGGGATTCAGGTACGGGCCATATAGGCGGGAGGCCCTCTAACCTACAACGCCTGAACAAGCTAGGCAGCGCGGGCTCGAATCGGAGTTTAGACAAATGGCGAAAAGAAGGGAACGTGACCAGTAGTGAGGGGGAAGACAAAAGAAAAAGAGAGGAAGGGGACGATGAGTTAGAAACGGATAAGGAAAGCAAGAAAGGCAGGAATAAACTCACTAAACGGAAAACACCAGATAGAGATAGGGGGACGGAGGGATGTTTGAAAAATTAGAGGCTCTCATAAAAGGGTTTAGAGAGGAAACAAGGAAAAGTTTGGAAGATATGAATAGGCAGGGAAATGTTGTAAGGGGGGAAGTAAGAAAAGTAAGAGAAAAGTGGGATAAACTCTGGAAAGAGGAGAAGGATAAGGTATGGCGTAAGCTTGAGAGCATAGATAATAGACAGAAGGAGGATGACGAAAGGAGAAATATTGAGATAAAACAGCTGGAAGAACGGGTGAACAACTTAGAATTGAGGAATGAGCATATGGGAAAAGAAACAGAGGGTGCGGAAATAGACATAGGGAGTAATAAGAACGTGCAAAATGAGAATGAAAGATTGAAGAAGAGACTAAGTGACATTGAAAGAAGATTGGAAGGGGAAGAAAAGGCAAAGAGAAAAAATAACATAATTATTAAGGGATTGACAATGGAGAGTGAAACAGGGGAGGCGGAAATCATAAATCTTCTGAGAGATATTGGAGTGCAGGTAAGGGTAGAAGGAGTTAAGAGAATAGGAGGGACGAAGGAAAGAAAGGAAGAAATGTTTGTAGTAAAAGTAGGGAGTGAGGAGGAGAAAAAGAAAATTATGGAGAACAAAAAATTATTGAAAGGAAGAAGGGAAAGAATTGAAGAGGATCTGACATGGAGGGAGAGGAAAAGGAGATGGCAAATAGACCAGAGGGAATGGATAGAGAGGAAAAAGGGGCACATGGTATGGATAGGGAGAGACAGATTATGGATAAATGGGGAGGAATGGTTCTGGGACGAGGAATCAGAAGAAATAAGGAAGAAGGGAAAAAAAGTTGAGAAAGGTAGAAAAAAGGAAGATACAAAAGATGTTAGCGAGCAAACAGAGGGGTTTCCAAAAAGCAAGGCGGAAGGAAAGTGAGGAGGATAGGAGAGGGAAGGGATGGGAAAAACGTAAAAATAGCTTTCTGGAATGTGTCAGGCTTGAAGAACAAGAATGAAGGTTTTTGGCGGGAGTTAGAAAAATGGGATGTGATTATGATGAGTGAAACATGGGCAGATGAGAAGGATTGGAAGGGGATGAAAAGACTGTTACCTGAAGGGTATGTGTGGACAATGCAAGAATCGAGAAAGGAACACGTTAAAGGTAGAGGGATGGGCGGCATGGTCTCAGGGGTGAGAAAAGAACTGGCAGTAAAAGGGAGAACAGAGGAGAGAGAGGAAAAGGATGGAACAATGGTAAGAAGGATTGTAATTGGGAAAGTCAAAATAGCGGTGGTTTGTGTATATAGAAGAAGAGGGGAAGAGGAAGGTTGGAGAGAAATAAGGAGGTGGATGGAGGAAAAGAAGGAAGAGTTGGTTTTGATAGGAGGTGACTTGAATGCTTGGACTGGCGAGCAAGATAAAGGGACTTGGGATGAAGAAGAGGAGGCCTATATAAGGAGCTCAAAACATAGGGAGATAGACAGGGAGGGGAGGAGGTTACTAGAAGTAATAGGAGAAACAGGATGGTTCATATGTAATGGCAATATGAAAGGAGATGAGAAGGGAGAGATCACATTTGTAGGTAAGGGAGAGACAGTAATAGACTACATCCTGGCGGAAGAAAGAATGAGGAATATGATATGCAGTATGAAGGTGGGGAATGAGATAGGGTCCGAGCACTTCCCAGTTATAGCGACACTGAAAGGTGGCGTCCACAAGCGTGGCAGTGGGAGAAAGGAAAGAGGGGGGGGGGGGAAGGAACGCGAAAATGGGAGACTTGGGGGTTGATAAATTAAAAGTGTTTGAACAAAAAATGGAAAAGGAGAACGTTAGATATGAGAAGGAGGAGGAAGTAGACTTGTTGATTGAAAGCTTGAAAGGGTCGATTGAGAAGGTGAGGGATGAGATAGGTGCGAAAGAAGGAAGAGAAGAGGGAAAGAGAGGCTGGTGGGACGAGGAATGCAGGGAGAGTAAGGAGAGAATGAAAGAGTCGGTAAGAAAATGGAGGAAAGGAGAAATAGATAAGGCGGAGTACAACAGGAGGAAAAGAGAACATGAGAGGATGCTGGAAGGGAAAAAGCAAAAAGGAAAGGAGAAATACAAGGAAGAAGTAGAAAAAGCAATCAAAGAAGGTAGGGTTTGGGATGTGATAAACAGGGAAAGAGGAGGAAGGAGGGGCGTGAATGAAGAAATAGAAATGGATGAATGGACGGATTATTTTAAGGGTCTGCTAGGGGGAGAACAAAATAGGATCGAAGGGGAAAATAGAAAGACAGTCCAGGGAGAAAGGGAGGAAGTGAACGAAATAATAAGAGAAGAAGTGAATGAGGCGATAGATAGACCAAAAAGAAGCAAGGCTACATGAGAGGATGGTATGGAGAACGAAGCGATAAAGTATGGAGGAGAAGGGATTAGGGAAGGGATGTGGAAAATCTGCAACAAGGTCTGGAAAGGACAAGGGTGGCCGGAGGAGTGGAGGACAGGGCTGGTGGTACCGCTTGTCAAGAAAGGGGATGGTAAGAAGGTAGAAGAGTACAGAGGGATCACCCTCATGCCAGTGGGTTATAAAATATACGCGGAAATTCTAAAAAAAAAGGTTGGAGAGTCAGATAGAAGAGAAACAAAGTATCCCACACAATCAGACGGGATTTAGAAAAGGGATGGGAACAATAGACAACACTTACGTACTCAACTACTTGGTTAACAGAAACTTAGGGAGAAAAAAAGGGAAATTAGTAGTAAAAAAAGGGAAAATTCAAAGCAGCTTTTGACTCAGTGAATAGAAAAGTTCTATGGCAGGCAATGAAAGAGAGGGGAATAGAGGAAGGGTTAGTGAAGAGGATAAAGGAAATTTTTACTGAAACCAGGATTAGGGTGAAGATAGGGGGGGAAAAGGGGGAGGTTTTCTGGACAGAAAGAGGTCTTAGGCAAGGGTGCCCGTTGAGGAGAAAGGGAAAGGGGGGACGATTCTGGGTAATAGCAAACTATACTCTCTATCATACGCGGACGACGTAGTTCTATTAGCAGACGATGAAAAGGGGATGAACCTAATGATAAAAATTTTCGAAGAGTATGTACGAGCAAAAGAACTGACGGTGAACGTAGGGAAGACCAAGGTGATGTGCTTCAGGAAGAGAAAGACCAAAATAGGTTACGGTTGGAAGATGAACGGACAAACAGTGGAAAGTGTGAAGGAGTTATGTTACTTAGGTTTCTGGTTTGAGGCAGGAGGGGGAAACGAGGTGCAGGTGAGGAAGAGAATCGAATGTGCGAGTAAAGTAATGGGCCAAGTATGGGGTATAGGAAAGAGAAGGTTCAAGGACGACTGGAGAATGAGGGTCTGGTTGTTTGATGCGTTGGTATGGGCGGTATTGGGTTATGGGGTAGAAGTATGGGGATGGAAAGAACATAGGGAAGTGGAAAGCATGCATGAGAGATTTTTGAGATGGGTAATGGGGGTTAGTTGGAGTTGTCCAGGATACATGTTGAGGGAAGAACTAGGAAGGGAGAAAATGGTAACGAGACAAATTAAGAGAGCCTGGAGGTTTGAAGAGAAACTGAAAAGGGGAGAGGGAAGCAGAATAGCACAAGTATGCTTGGACGAAGTTCGGAACAAGGAGACGAGAGGAAATTTGGGAAACTCGAAATGGGAGGAAGAAAGGACAAAAATGAGGAATGTTTGTGATATGCAGGAAGGGGTTTTGGATTGGCAGAACATAGAATTAGAGCTATTAGTAAGACAAGGAGAAGAGAGATGGAGAAAGATTATGGATTCGAAGTACAATAGATGGTATATGATGGTCAAAGGGTTGACGGAACCAGAATATTTGCAAAAGATGAAAAAGGAAGACAAATGGAATAGGGTGGTACGGTTTAGAATGGGGTAAGGAGTGAGATCTTGTAGATATTGGATGGATGAAGAGGATAATTTGTGCAGAGTATGTGGATACGAGGTGGAGTCATGGGCACATGTGCTACAGAGGTGTACAGGAGAGGAAGATGGACAGTTGAGCGTGGATGAGTGTGTGAGATGGATCTTGGATGGTAATGGACAGGGAGTGATGTGGATGAAAAAGCTGGAAGAAGTAAGAGAAAGCAAGGGAACAGGGCAGAGCCAAACAGGTAATCCTCTGTGAAGGAAAGTAACTAGAAAAATGGTAAATTTTAAATCGTTGAAAATGCATTTGATGGTAAGAGAAAACGGAAGCCCTGGAAGGTCGCTCATGCTTAGATTTGTAGAAATTTAAGAAGAATAGTATTAATATGACTGTTATCATGTAAGGCGAAGCATTAGAATATAAGCAGCGAATAAGTTAGACTAAGGATGAAATGTAAATATATGTACAGGGAGCGGAGGCCCTCAAACCCGTAAAAAGGAGAGATTAAATATACATACATACATACATAATAGTAATGATTTAATTAATTAATACATTTAAATTTAAGGTTATGATCAACACCATTTTTGTTCTGAAAAGGACTACCAAAGTGTAGTCGAAACGTCAAACGTTAAAATTATGATTTGAGGGAACTCTCAATCTAATAAAAATCTTTGACCAGTAGTCAGCAAAACTTACACCATTTTATTAACTACTACCCTGGTCGACACTAAGAACATCTAACTATATTAAAAGTAATTATAATTGATAATTGTAACAATATCTTCTGATCAATACTTTTTCAGCATTTAATGTCACACTTACCTCCGAGACACTTTAGTTCGCAGTGATTCCTGTAAATGGTGCATAATATGATATGACTATTTTTTCGCATCAAAAATAAGGGAGTGATTGATTAGTTTAAAGTAATCACATATGAAATGTAATTTATGATATTAAAAAATCAATAAATAAAGAAGTAATGGAATAATTTGCTTTTATCTAAAAGTTCTTTTAATGAAGTTCAATACGTTAAAAGTAAGTAATTGAAAAATAAATAATCATCCATTCGCGGATTGAAAAACGGATTATTATTGAATTTGTTACTAGAATGAATGACGGACTTGATGGGAGAGTTTGAAATTGTTTTACTTTTGTTCCTAAATAAAGACGCATCCGCACAAAACTCAAGAGATGAAGGGTTTATACAAGATGAGGTGCATGATAGCTTTCGAAGTTTGGTTAAATTTACTGTTAGTCCAGGCATCACGTCGGAAAAATTAGTGAAATTCCCGAAAAATTCGAGTTGCCAAACCGGTTTTTCTTTTAAACAGTTCCAAAATTTTTTTTGCGTGGTCGGATGATTTTCATTGTATTTTAAAGCAAAATGTCCAACAGAAAAAAGAAACAGGATAAAATTATGAGGAAATTTTATTGAAAAAATAATCCGCTATCTAACATATAAGTTTCGAGTTAGGAAATATTGAAAAAAGTCACTTTTGTGGATTTTTAGCGATAAATCACTAGTTAAAAAAAAAACTATGTACCTCTGCACGTGTTCACTACACGGAAAAGTATTCCACAGGTGGGTGAAATTAGACTGAATTCCTGTGATTTAAAAAAAAGAACAATGTCCTACATATAATAGGTCATAAGTTATGACCCCTCAAAGTTGGCCATTTTTGCCTGTTTTTACGGGCAACAAAGTGGAGTTCAGTTTTTTCAAAATAAATCAAGTCAGGTTTAGCTTACATTGACGATGCCAGAGGATGAGAAAGAGTCTACAAAATTTTGCGTAGATCTAAAAAAAAGTCTTCCCGACCTATTATTTTGGGAATTATAAGTTTTCAAAAATGTCATTTTTTATTATTTTTTTATTTTTGACTAAAAACGTGAAATTTGTGTGTTTTTTTTTAATACCTCGTTCCCCGTGTATCCTACGACAAAGTTTATATAAAAATCATGGTAGCTTTCTTGCATTGCAGAATTTTCCGCAGTCCCCCTATTATTAGAGTTTCCAATAGGAACCGCAAAACTCTGATCAACATTTCCATCACAACGAAGTTCATGAATGCCTGCTTCATTGGGGATCAAATTAATTGTAAGATTATTACTAGTTCCACATACATCTATAGCTTCGGATATTTCTACACTGCTCTCGAAAAAAGTGTCTATGGCGGGAGTGGCGGGAAGTTCATCAATATTGGACTCCGTTAAATTTGATGTTGAAGGAATAGGACTGGCTGAGTCTATCTTCTCTGCTTCTTTGCGAATTAACCGCGCTCTGTATCTCTTAGAGATGTTACTGGGAATCTTCCTCTCGTTGGGCATCTCGAATGCACCCTTGGTACATCTGAAAATATCTGTGGAAAAAAGTATATTATATACACTCGTAATATACTACCATCAGACATCCAGGGATCACAGCGCAAAAAGAACTAAAAAAATGGGAATTATAGTAATTGTTTTCATGAAAAAAAATTAAAACATAAAGTATTTAAAAATCCATACTGTCACACGTTTAAATATTATAAGTTCTAAACATTTTCGAAACGATATCATAATTTAAGAGAAGGTTAATACTAGTTATTATGAGATATGTTTGAAGAAAGCTCTTTC
>CAKNXH010049879.1:0-15465 GCA_932178445.1 Andricus quercusramuli
GGAACAACTTGGGATCTCGCTCCAAAAAGTTGATTTAGATAATTATATCTGTCAAGGTCAGTAACGTTTTGGAAAGATGGGTTACTTAGCGTATATTGCAAACAAGTACGGTCAAAACATTAGATTGGAACTGGGAAACTGGATAAACGTCCAAAGAAGACTAGTCCATCTTAAGGAGCAACGTACCTTTTTAATAAGATGCAGAAAAGAAACCTTATTTCCAGTACATATTCAAAATCACACTAATAAATTTCAATTACATAATTTACACTATAAAGTTTTACCTAAATTTCAAAAGACTAAATTGATTTTTCAAAATAAATGCTTAAATTGTGAAGTGAATAACACGATTGAAAATATTCAGGAATTAGCTCATCATGCTAACTACATAAAGTACCGCTTATTGAGATATGTTAATTTATTTATTGGACCGTAAGACCGAAAAAAAAGAGAAGTTTTTGAACTTTCAAATTTTGAAATTATATCAACGGTCGAAGAAAAGGAAGGTGGAACAACTTGGGATCTCGCTCCAAAAAGTTGATTTAGATAATTATACGATGTAAGCTGTACTCAAAACAATTCGGTTATGAAGACACTGGAGATTCAGAAGTCCGCGTCCGCCTTGCTGGCGTGAAATGTATAATCGCGGAACTGACGAATTGATATGCAAGCTTTTATGCATATGCATGATCTTACGCGTGGTGACATCAAGGGCCTTAAGCTCGTTCTTCGTCCATTGAACCACCCCAAACGAGTAGAGTAGAACCGGGACGGCAAGCATGTTAGTCGCAGATACCTTGTTCAACGCCGACAGATTGGAAGACCAAATCTGTCGAAGAAGATGCTTGTATCTGCTTCGGAGAGACTCCTTCACTGATGTTACGTCCTGAATGCGGCTGTGAGGCACGCCCAGGTATGTATAGGTCTCTCCAGTGTTAAGATGTCTAATAACACTTATATCCACAAGCTCAGGGTCCTTGGGAACGCCAGTAATCTTTCCTTTCTTCAAATGAATTTTGGCACACTTGTCCAAACCAAAGTCCATCCCAATCTCTCCTGTGTAGTTCTTGACGATATTTAAAGCAGTTTGAAGTTTGCTTTTACCAGCGGCATAGATCTTCAGGTTATCCATATAGAATACATGAGTGACCTTATGCTCACGCTGATTAGTGTCGCTACAGAGGTATCCAGGAGAATTTCGTAGTGCAAGAGATAGAGGCAAAAGTGTGATGCAAAAAAGCAAAGGGCTCATACTATCCCCTTGAAAGACGCCCCTCTGGAAGGTGACGTTGTTCGTCGTCAGACGATAATTCCTAGATGAGATGGTAAATCTAGTTTTCCAAAGAGGCATCAATCTCTCTATGCATCTCACTATGTGTGGATGTACCTTCAAGCTTTCCAACAGACAGATGATAAGTCTATGAGAGGTTGAATCGAAAGCTTTCCGGTAGTCAATCCAGGCCGTCGACAGGACGCGCTGATGGACTGTAGCGTCTTTACAGACACACCTGTCAATCAGCAGGTTCTCTCGACAGCCTGCTACACCTTTTTTCGAGCCACGTTGTTCGTACATCTCTCGCCATACAGGCTCAATTCGTCGAACAATCCTGTTGTTTAGGATAGCTGTAAAAATCTTATACAGTGTGTTCAAACAAGTTATTGGCCTGTAATTCTCTGGTTTGGACAAGTCGCCTTTTTTCGGTAGGAGTATAGTGCGTCCTAACACTAGCCACTGCGGAATGGGCATCTCCGACTTTAAATATGAGGTGAATATGCGGGCCAAATGTTGGTGTGTAGAAGTAAACTTCTTCCACCAAAAGTTCTTGATACAATCTGGTCCAGCACCGGAAAAGTTCTTCGTGCCTCTAAGTGCTTTTTTCACCTCTTCGGCAGTGACTGATGGGCACTCCTCCTCAGATTTTATGAGGCTGTCGCAAAACTCCTTGAAGCGAATGATATTGTCAGTATCTTCCTTCAACTCTAGTGTTTTCGGGATCTTGTACACCTCTCTCCAAAAAGTCTCTACCTCCTTGGGCTTGGGAGGATTTTTTACAAAAACAGGGGGATCACTGAAGAGGCGCGATGGGTCAGCGAGAAACTGTTGATTCTCTCTGATCCATCTCTCCCTCTTCTGTATCCTCCTCCTTGCGTCAGATAACAGCCTTATTTTGTCAACAATATGTTGCTTGATTGTCAGCAGCTTTGACTTGTTTAGTGTGTGATTCAAGGTCCTTAGTTCTTGGGCGAACTTTCGAACCCTTTCCGTGAACGGTCTACCAGATGTTATGTAGTCAATCACACATTGAACACGGGACGCATTCTGTCTTGCCCATCAAATTTTCTTGTTCAGTTGATGCAAGCGTCTTCTTGTCTTTTGATCCATCGTCGGTTTGAGCCTTCGATTTGAATCAGCCAAAGCTCTCGCAGCACCATAAACTGAGCAATTGATGGTCCAGAGGTCGGACTCTTGCGAGATATCTCCACAAAGGGAGGCATCCATTTCAGCCAGATCTTGGGGCTTAAGAGGAACCTGCATGTTGATGTTCCTCCTTGTACTGAAATTGCCATCATCTTCAAGAAGGTGCCTACTTTCTGCGGTTGGTCTTAATGTCGTTTCATCTTCGTCTGCAGCTTGTTCAAGCAGCAGTTGAGGAAGCGCTCCGCGTACATATCCATTTTTGCGGAGGTAGTCGGCTTGATTTCGCAAAGACTGATGCGAAACGTGTTGAAGCTCTGGGTGTTTCTGGCACCACAGAGTATGCATACGCGCCATAAGGCCTCCACGAACAGGGATAATACTGGCATCGTAGCAGTCTAACACATCATTCTTAAGTTGATCCGTCCACTCAATGTGGGCGTTTCGCCGGTTCGTCGTTGTGTTTCCATCTAAATTATTTTCAGCACCCCGAACTCTAGGATGATCGGCATTGTTTGCCGATCCATTGTCGGGTGCTCTGAGCGTTCGATCGTTTTGAACCGCATCTACAACATTTTGGTGGTTTTTTGGTTTCATTGTTGTTCCCACGAGCAGCTAGGGAAAGGGTTCGTTCATCCTTGTAGAGCCCCGCGTGCAAGGATAAGGCTATTACTCTGAGACATCGCCCGATATCCCAGAGTCACCGTTAAAGACACCTCACCCAGGTGCCATGCAGCTTTCGGCACGGTTCGCACACCTTCGCTTAGGGGTTATTCCTTCGGGACCATCCCTGGACAATTGTCCGCGACTGCTTATTAATTATTGTATCCATATTCAGCAGAAATCCTTGGTACGGGGACCCTCTATCCGCAACCCAAGGACGCGTTCGGTGGCTTTGTCATAAGCCCTTCGGTTCTATTCCAAGGGAATCGAAACCGAAACCGAACCGAATAAACCGAATATATATATATATAATATTACTTACCCAATTAACACAATAATTTGTCCAGATACCTTTTTTGAAAAACAAGAAGATTGAAGTGCTTCATGCGATATTTGCAATACGATAGATCTGTCATAGACAGCAAAATTCAAAACTCAACTCCGTTCAAACCGTTTAATAAACTCGAGCAAAAGTTTTTTTCCCTATATCCAGATTTTATCAGTTTTCCTACAGGCACTCTCGTTATCCGATAGTTAAACTCTTATTTTCAGTAAAAAATTATTTATTTTCAATCGCATGTAAACAAGTGGAATTCATGCCTAAAAATTCGCCGCTTTTAGGCAAAAGATGGCACCAGGCTGTTTTCACGGCCGTACTCAATAGCAGTTACGTTTTATTAAATTAAAACCTTGAGCGCTTAGCGGTCAACTGTAGTAATATGCGCGCGATACATATCTTTAAAATAGTCTTGCTTCGTTTCGACCGGACGTTGTCATTTCATCTGCGCTCACGGAAACATGTTTTTAATTTTACACTATATCTCAAGCGCTTAGCGTTCGGTTAGTTAGACCAGCGCACGATGTATATCATTGTAATATTAACCTCATTGGATATTGATCTCACCCGGGCACCGTTTTCAACGTAATAGCAGTTAAGTTTTATTAAATTAAAATACTGAAGCTTAGCGTTCGGCTGTTTTAAGAAGCGCGCGATATATATCTTTAAAATACCCGCCCTTTGTTTCTATCTGCCGTTGGCACCTTATCTGCGCTTACGGAAACATGTTTTGAATTTTATACTACACCTCGAGTGCTTAGCGTTCGGTAAGTTAGACCAGCGCGCGATGTATATCATTGTAATATTAACCTCATTTGATATTGATCTTACCGGGGCACCGTTTTCAACGTTATAGCAATTACGTTTTATTATATTGAAATTTTGAGAGCTTGACGTTCGGCTGTTTTAAGAAGCGCGCGATATATATCTTTTAAATAACCTTGCTTTATTTCTACCGGACGTTGTCACCTTATCTGCGCTCACGGAGACATGTTTTAAGTTTTAGACATCTCGAGCGCTTAGCGTTCGGTCGGTTAGACCTTCGTGCGATGTATATCATTTAACATTAACCTCGCTTGATATTGTCTCACCGAGGCACCGTTTTCAACGTTATAGCAGTTACGTTTTATAAAATTCAAATCTTGAGCGCTTAGCTTTCGGCAGTTTTGGGATGCGCTTAACATACATCAATATCAAACTCATATTTAGTGCTGACCACGCTCTGCCGTCGTCTCTGCCCTTCCAGCATATATGGGAATCATTGTTTTCACGAAATGGAGCGCTTAGCGCCGTAAGGCGCAAAGACTATACATTTTTCTTAATTTTGTCTGGGTCATTCATTAGGCCCTTATAATCTACACATTTGCCAAGTTTCAGCCAAATCCACCGAAAGCCATTTTCCCATACACTTGGTACGGGTTCTTTGTACATATTTTTTGGATAAACATTTTTTGTCTTTTTATTTTGTTTTGTATCTTGCCTAGTTTGATCGCGCAATGGAATTTTTTGTTTTTAATAACATTTTTCACGATTAAGACAAAAAATATGCGTCTTAGGGGTCGTGCAAAAATTACGTAACACTTCTTGGGGGGACGGCGGGTCTAGCTTAGTGCTAAATAATTGTGAAGAACTAAAGGGAAAAGTCGGAAAAAGCGTTACATAGGGGGATGGGGGGGGGGGTCAAAATTGTCGGAAAATTGCGTTACGTAATTTATGCACGACCCCTTATCAAAAAATGGTTTCAACCAACTTTGTTCATATTCTTGAGACGAACAATTTTGCTTCTTAACATTTTTTCACATTTCGTATAGCTTTGGTGGAAAATGGAATTTGTTATTTTTTTAAACACATTTTCGATGGATAAAACTAGAACCGTTGGTCAAAAATGGCTGGTTAACGAACACATCCTTTCTTTGTATGCCTCAAAAACGTGTTATTATACCATTAAGCCATTTCCCTTTCGGGGTAGGCGTGACTTGCTCGGTTGGAAAGTAGTGGGATAGGTATATAGGTGTAAAGTAGGTCGTTATATGGTATAAGGTAGATAGGTATATGTGTTATGGTATAGATATTTTAGATTGATCTGGAGTTTTCGTGTTATTTATTCAAATAACACGTTCACTCCGCAACACTGCTCCGACCCAGGTTGCTGATCAATCTCTCTAGCGATCACCCCAAGTGAGGAGCCTCACGAAATTGTTATGTATGGTTCCCCACTTGGGCCCATTAGTATCCAAGGTCTTTGTTTCAGGCATCATTCACTCGATTGTCACTCTGTTTATAAACTATTTGTCGCCACACATTTCTGTCCTGGCATACTACTCTAGCTTCCTTTACGTCCATGCATTTCTTCATGCAAGCTCTTCTGTTCCTATGACTTCTTATGTCTCTTCGGATTAATGTCTCATTTACAAATTCTAACCATTCTTTCGGCGGTCTACCTCTGGGCATTCTGCCATTTACTTTACCTTTATATACTTGCTTCGTCAGTCGTTCATCTTTCATTCTTTCAAGATGTCCGAACCATCTTAACTGATTTCTTTCCCATATGTCAACTAGCGTGTCTCCTGTACCACATTCTTTGAGGATTATCTCGTTTCGGACTTTGTCCATCAGTGTTTTTCCGCATATTATGCGCAGAGGTTTCATGCCGATCGCGTTGATTTTACTCCTGTCCTTTTCTTGACAGGTCCATGCCTCGCTACCGTATAGTACAGTTGGTACGAATATGGAATTATGTATGGCCATTACTGAAGCTCAATCCAATCTGAGCAGTCTTTCGAAAGTTATCGTGTCTACAGGATACAGACATACAGACTCATTTAGATGAGAATGTAAAAAACTACTTCGGAAATATTTCTTTACACTATAATTTAGGGCTCATTTAAGACTCTCAAAATATGTAGTAGAAATTGTTGTCAAATTTTTTTAAACAACTTTTGCTTAAACAATTGATGTTAAAAAAAGTAAGAGTAAAAAATGTAGCGTTATCCGTCTGCTACTATGAGGAAACAGATATTTAGGGATGTAGTTAGTAATGTTTAACCTCTATCGTCAACTCATTATGAAATTAACAACAATTTCAACTGCAAAGCATAATTATGGGGAATCCATGTAGCATTTTTTCTTAACTTCTACAAGGATTCGCTGACAATGAACTCACATCCATATCTACTGCAGTAAAATCTATTAGCAAAAAAAAAACAAAGTTTCACAAAGGTCTCAGTATGAAAAGTTTCTAAACTTACGAGTGCAAACTGGAAGTTTGAAGAAGTACAAGCTGGACCATAGTCCAGCCCCGTGCCACTCAAAGCTAAAAGTGGGGTGACTCGTAACCAGAGAAAAGTAGTACTTAATTAGGGCGCGCGCGGCACTGTTTACCTATTGAGCCAACTTGCTACAAAATGCATGGTGAAAATGAGAAGTGATATTTTTTAACAGTTCTACTGTACTTTTCTTCGTTTTTTTCTTTGTCGAAAGAATAAAGTTAAATAGTATTAGCATCTGATAAGGAAAAATGAGTGATAAATTAGTGTAAAGATTTGAAAATAAATGCGATTTAAGAAATTGAAAAGGGCGAGAAAGGAGAATGTTAAAAATCTTTCGATTTCTGCCCCAATCCGGAACGTTTTCTAGCTATTGGAAATTGTTCTAATAGGCTTCTATTTTATGGAAATACATGTTTCAAACCGACTCACTCCGGGAAAATTGCTACAGCTCGCCATACATGCATAAAATCATATAAACCTTGTTTAGCCGCTGAAAGTGGATTCTTGGAAATCGATCGATTTTCCCCCGCTCCGAAACGTTTTCTAGCTATTTGAAATTGCTCTAATAGGCTTGTATTTGATGGAAGTACATGTTTCAAACCGACTTACTCCGGGGAAATTGCTACGGTTTGTCATACATGCGTAAAATCTAAATACCTACCATTACAGTATGTTATGTATAAGTATAACATTCCATTGCATCACATATTAGTCCGGGGAAATTAGCTCGAAAAAGGTCGATTTCCAGAAAAAAAAGGTATAGTTTTTTTTTTCTTCACAATCATGTCCCTGAAGGCATTAGAAATGGATACCAAAAAAGTTCCCCATCATATCGGCGCCGCATACACCCCTATCCTCGAAAAACATCCCTTAGACGGGTAGTAGCGCTGGTTTGTGGCTATTATATACGAAAGGGTGCGTCGGAGGATAAAAATGAATAGAGGTGAAAATATTTATAATAGAATTTGCAATAAAAAAGGTTGTATACACTTTTGCTGTACAGGCCATAGGTGATGCGTAATCAGCTCCAGGAGTGGGGGAGATGTTTCAGCATATGGTGCGAAACGTACTCGCGCGCTTATTTTTCGGCCCATAACTCATAAAAGGGTAGTTTTTGGACAAAAATGCATAGAAGACAATTTGTAGAGCAGAAAATTTCCTTTTAGGACCAATACATTCTTTTTGGATTACATCAATTTGGAAAGTCATTATTATTATTTTTGTACAGTTCACGTACAAGCACTGGGATCTCATTTCCACCTACCTGTAAGGTAGAGTTATAGTTGCGTTTTTTTTTTATTGTGGTTTACAAACGAAAGTTCAAGTTCTTTCAAAAATATAATTTAACATTCCATAGTTAAATATATAACAATTCAAAAATCGCTTTTTCAAGTTTTCTTATAAAATTCATTATTTCTGTTAGAGATTGCTTTACTCAGCCCTTGAACTCTTATATTTTGAATTATATATCATGAAAAGTGAAAGTTGGAGTGCCGATAAGAGGCTGGACTCGCGCTAGGCTAGACCACTTGAGATTTTTTACGTGGGTCCAGACCCATCTGCGGGTGGGAATTGCTTGTACGTGGTGAACTCGTTTTTAAGGGTCCCAAGCATCCTCAACTGACGGGATAAACTCTTCTCCGTATACGCAACCCCATAAATACTACACCCTGTATATTCAAGAAAGGGACCCTCTCTATATGCACTTGTTCTACAGAATAAGCAGTAATGAAGCTGAAGTACTATGAGGCAGTTGTGTTTCGAAATTCATCATGGCTTCAACATGTAAATGTTTTATATGCGAAAAAAGTTTGAGTGTATGTAAGACAGTCGAAGTAAAAAGTGGAATTGACAATCTTAGACGAGTGAGTGAAATTCGCAAAAATGGATACATAAACTTATTACGAAGGGCCGACTCGATAGAAGTACATTCAATATGTAGACTGGAGTATATTAGGCAGCGTAATATTAATCCAGATTTAAAAACATCACAAAAAGATCCAGGTAAGAATAATCCAGTTTTGCGGTCTGCCGAAATATTTAATTTAAAGACAAAAGGCCTGTTTTGTGGCGAAAATTGGGACCCCGAAGCAGAAAAAAAGAAAATGAAAAACGTACCTAATCCCATTTACATGGTGCGTACTATAAGTCTCAAAGATAAGATTTCAATGGATGCTACAAGCCGGAAGGACGAATGGGGTGAGCAAGTTTCAAGAGGGATGAACAGCGTATCATGCCTTATAGCAGAAGATGCTCGTTACCATAAAAAATTTTATTTTAAATTTGCACAGATTCCATCCTTGACTAAGAAAAGAGGAAGACCTGAAGATCAAAATTTGGTTTCTGCAGTCGGTGAACTAAGCTCCTTTATTGATGAGAGTGATGAATGTCAATTCATACTTAAGGCATTGATCAGAAAAATTAAAGAGCATATGCCCGATGGATCATCGGTGACAGAAAAAACATTAGAAGCAAAATTACTTACTACTTATGGGGATCAGGTAATGTTTGCTAAAACTCGAGCCAAACCAACAATTGTTTGCTTCCGCGGATAGGGATTAAAAAGTCATAAATAGTTGGTATACAAGTCCATTAGGCAATGAAGGAGAAGAACGTATGAGAATTGTGACTGCAGCGGGACATATAGTATAAGAAGATATTCGAAGCACTCCATATAACAGATTACCCAGATGTCAAGGACTTTATGTGTGAAGCAAATGCTTCAATTGTACCCACATTGCGTAAATTTTTAGATACAGTTATCGTAGAAGGTAAAAAAACTGATGCTGAAAAATTTCAAAAGAAGTCTATAGCCATCGGTCATGCTATAACTGCAGCAACAAGACCTCGCTCATTTATTTCTTGCCTATTACTTTCTCTGGCGGTAATTTTATTCAGAAAAGTTGCGTCAAAAAATATTGTAAATACAGTTGCAGCTTTGAGTTTCTGCTCAAGCTACAAGGATGTCGCGCTATTTGAAGCATCTGCTGTTAAATCTTGGAAACCTGATTAAGACATAAATTCCTTTTTCCAGTATATTTTTGACAACGCGGATTACAACATAAAAAACTTAACTGGGAAAGGTACATTTCATTCCATGGGTTTAATAAAATGCATAAATCCGGCAAACAAGGTTCTAGATCAAGAAATTTGCAAATTGCGAAGTGTTCCTTCATCTAAAGAGATCGCAAGTATACCGGTCAAATCCCAATACAAACAATGTCTACAATTTTATCAACAAAAGAAGATAATTTTGATTCCGAGTAATATTATCAACCAATGATCAGTGGAATAGGCCTATAGGGGAGACCACAATAAAAAAATCGCACCAAAAACTCTACCTGACAGGTACGTGGAAATGAGATCCCAGTGCTTGTACGTGAACTGTAAAAAAATAATAATAATGACTTTCCAAATTGATGTAATCCAAAAAGAATGTATTGGTCCTAAAAGGAAATTTTCTGCTCTACAAATTGTCTTCTATGCATTTTTGTCCAAAAACTACCCTTTTATGAGTTATGGGCCGAAAAATAAGCGCGCGAGTACGTTTCGCACCATACGCTAAAACATCCCCCCCACTCCTGGAGCTGATTACGCATCACCTATGGCCTGTACAGCAAAAAAGTATACAACCTTTTTTATTGCAAATTCTATTATAAATATTTTCACCTCTATTCATTTTTATCCTCCGACGCACCCTTTCGTATATACTAGCCAAAAACCAGCGCTACTACCCGTCTAAGGGATGTTTTTCGAGGCTAGGGGTGTATGCGGTGCCGATCTGATGGGGAACTTTTTTGGTATCCATTTCTAATGCCTTCAGGGACATGATTGTGAAGAAAAAAAAACTATACCTTTTTTTTCTGGAAAAAAATCTAATTTCCCCGGACTATATATGTAGTCAATAACAATAAAATAATAATAGTCAATCACGAAGTTAAACAGGTGAATCTAACAAGGAGAGGACGCGAGATGGACATCGCCGATTCGACTGGGGCTTTACAGGATGAAAGTACATCAAAATCCATTAGGGGCGTACTTTTTCTTTCCTAGTTCTTCCTTTCCTTTTTCTTTCCTAGGGCCTAGTTTCCGAGATATCGAGGTTCGAGTATTTGCGCTCGAGCGCTCGACTCGCCATGGCGCGCCACTGCAGAGCGGGGACCCTGGACTTGGCGCTCACTCACAGTCCGACATTAATTTTGTGATGAACGGAAAGTCCAAAGCATTTATATATCTTTTCTATAACGTTTTTTTTTATGTAAATTGCGTATGGTAAAACGAAAATAATGCATCACGTCAAATTAAAAAAAACGGGGTCAATAAGTAAAAACAAAAAATCTTTTGTCCCTTCTTGGAAAAGTTTTTAAACACATAGTAGTCCGGCGGATAGTGACTATTTTTTAAGTGAATCATGCAAATCAATTTACAAGCCATTTTTTTTTGTACAAACTCTTTAAAAAAATGTTAAAGACAAGAAAGCATCTGCATGTTATTATAAATATAAAATCATATTTTCCGTTCAAATTATGCAAGATACGGAAAAATGTTAAGAACCCAAGATGTTCATCTTAAAAATGTCTATGAATTTATATTATATTGTATATTATATATTTTTTTTTTTAATAGTACATTGTGCGCCAAGGAACTTAAGTCGGTCATTATACGCCGCGTGTGCGTTTGCAATACAAGTCGTAGACGAGCGCGAGGCGGAGACGAGTATTGCAAACACACAAGGCGTAATGATCGACGTAGTTCCATGGTGCACATTATACTTTATACACCAAGGGCATAATTTGCAAGTTTTTTGCCCCCGATTATCATGTATCACACACGGAGAGAAGTAAACCAGAGCGGGTGCATTTTTCACCGTAACCGTTGCTGCGCCGACCACAAGAGTTCTGCAGAAAAATCATGTTGTGGCTGAGCAGCGACGGTGACAGTTGATGACGGAAATATTACTCCTACACCGTGATAGTCACTGCGCGCCACCGTAAAAGATTCTGCAGCGACTGTTGCGTCCGTCGCAGTAACAGTTACTGCCAGATTCCCGAGCCGTTGCGGTTACCACCGTAATGGGATTGGACAGTCTGAAGTCTAACGATATCAATTGATCGTCGTCGCGCGTACTCGAATGTTTTTGTCTCGCTGTCACGAACGTCGAAATTTATTATATTTTCGAGTCATTGTTTGTTAGTTTGTGAGTTGAGCGTGTAAGTGGCAGAGCCCAAAATCTGGCTTTTGGCTATCAAATGAGCCTTCAATGAGCCCTTAATTATGGCAAAGGTCTTACGTTTTATGGGCAGAGTGGTAGTTCCAGGTTTACCCACATCGAAAAAAACGGTGCGCGCAGTAATGCTTGCGGAGTAAACCGTACCTATCACTGCGTGTGGAGTAACTATAGCTACGCTGCGTATTACGGCCACGCTCCAGAGCGGTTGAGGTTCGCCCGCATTGGTTCATGCGAGCGCAGCAACAGCTTCTGCCTCCCTCCCACTCGCAAGTTCTGCGCGACGGCAGCGGACTTGGCAGTAACGGTCGCGGTTAACTCCTCTCCGTGCAGGGGAGGTCTGACGTGGCGAGTCGAATCGGTACAATTTACTTTTAGCGCCGGTTAACAAGATTTTTACTGAGCCGGTTGATATTTGCTCGTCTTAACATTTTTGAAAAATATGAAAATTTTTGATATTTTTGAAAATTTGAAATTTTTGGGGGGATTTGAGTAATTTTTGAAAATATCTATAATTTTCAAAAATTTCTTGAATTTCCAAAAATATCCAAAAATTTCAAAATTTTTAAAAATTTCGAGAATTTTCAAAAATTGTAAAAAAATCTAGTTTTCAAAAATTTTCGAAATTTTCAAATTCTCAAGATTTTGAAAAATTTTCAAAAATTTCCAAAATATCCAAAAATTTCGAGAATTTCCAAAAATTTCTTAAATTTTCAAAAATTGTAAAAAATTCTATAATTTTCAAAAATGTTCGAAATTTTCAAATTCTTAACATTTTGAAAAATTCTCAAAATTTTCGAAAATTTCCGAAATTTTCAAAAAAATTTCTGAGACCACCTTTTTCAATATTTGTAAATTATATGTACGGTTATTAGTAATACGAAAAAATACTACCAATTTACCTTTATGACTCTATTTGATAACAAAAATTACTGGAGTTACGGTATTTACAAAATTCCAAAAAAACAAACAAAAATGAACATTTCAAGCCAAACGACGCACGATATGAAAAAATGTCGAAGAGAGAAAAATGTTGCATTTTCAACACCCTACACGATTATCGCAACAACTTTCTAAGTTTGGTTTAAAAATCGAAAATTAAAATTTCGCCCGCACAAAAAAATAATGAAAAATCAAAAATTTTATTTTACTGGTCAAACTATGCAGGATACGAGAAAAGTGAATCAACAGATTTGTTATTAATGATTTCTTGATAGGATGTGTAGGAGCCAATATAATAATATAAAAGTACACAAGGTACGAACAAAATTAAAACCGAAAAATATCTGCAAATTTGTTATAAATTCTTGTTACAAAAATATATTGAGAATAAAAAAATTAACTTTTTGGAAAAAGGACGCAAGCTACAGTTTTTTATATCTACAAATTTGCTTCGAACCACCTGACGCTAAGATGCGTATTTTTAGTTTAAATCTTGAAAAATAATATTGAAAATAAACAAATCAGAACTATGGAAAAACGTCAGAAGTTGAAATAAAATGTTTAATAATGCATATTATGAATTGTAATAATATCTATAAATTTATTGCAATGATATATTCTTCAGTGTAGCTGAGAATTAAAATTGGTGCAAATAAGGCACAAATGTTAGAGTAATCATGAAAAATAAAATTTGTATTTCATTTTGCAATATCTGAATTAGCAATCCCAGGCCAAGATACAGAAATAGTTTTTTTACAAAGTTTTCTAACTGGAAATGTAATTTTTTAATTTTTAGTTGAAAATTAATCCTTGTTAGTTACAGATTAGTTTCGTTGATAGGAAACTAATATTGGTGGTTTGAAATTTCCTCTTGTTTGTAGTTAAAGATGCAAATGTTTAGATCTAAATTAACTTTTTTGTTGAAATTCATATTTTCGGCTTAAAAATTCGACAGTTTTAGCGAAAATTCGTCCTTCAGCTTGAAAATTCAACAATTCGGATTAACTATTTTTTGTTGATTAAAAAATCATTACTTGTTGAAAAATTGTTTCTTCAGTTGAAAACGTGACTATTTTTTGTAATTTTTTTTATTCAAGTTTTCAATTTTTTGATGAAAAGTTGTCATTTTTACTTAAAAGTTCTATTTTATTGAAAATTCATGTTGTTTGGTAGCAAATTAATCTTCTTGGTTGAAAATTCGTGTGTTTGGTTTTGAAATTCATCCTTGTAGGTAGAAATTTGATATTTTTTTATTCGACTTCTTCAATGATTTACACGAAATTAGTTATTTTTTTTTATTAAACTCATTTTCTTCCATTTGATGAACACTACATCTCGCAAATTAATTTTTATTTAGATTCCTCTTACTTAGCAAAATCACTGATGATACATACATTTTAATAATTTTATGGTCTCTCCAACTTCCTGAAATGATTTGTGTATTTCTCATTTTTCAAAATTTTCTTTCAAAAATAAAGTGTCCAATTTTAGACTGTGAAATAAAACATGAGATGCGAGGCCAATAAAGGAGTTAGGTTATACTTCTTAGCGATGTTATCTTTTCCTTCGTGCTTAATGGATCTAATTTGTTTCTGATCTCCCGAGTTTTATTTTAAATAGGAAATCAATAGACATTTTTTTCCATTGGAATCCATAAATCGGTACCTACAAAACACTTTATTTTTTCAAGTTTTGTGAAAAAGACCGACCTAGTTTCCGTTTCTGACCAATTTCCTATTCTCAATTTCCACGCTCTTGAAGTGAATGGAAAAAATTGTAACTTTGCTGGATTAAAGTCTGAAATCTTCTCCTTAAAATGAGGTAAAGAACATAAATAAATATTTTCTGCTTCTCGAATAAGACCTATTATTATTATCATGGGAGGATTCAGTAAATTTTGCGGAGGAGGCGATTGTAAATTTTCTTCGAAGAATGTATGGGGCATTATTTCTCAACTGCCCCAACTTTAAAAGTCATGTTCTTTGATTTTCTTCAAATTCAGGGAATATGTTCACCTACCCAATAGTACTTAATCGACAAATTTATAGACCACAAGAACCACCCCTCTCCAAGTGATGGGGGTGACATTTTCAACCCCAACGCCTGCACGGGTATTTTCAAAAGCTTGCAACTTCCTTTTTATTTTATCGATTTAAATTTTTGATGAGGGTTTTCGAAAGGATATTTCTTACTCTTTTATTATACTTTATTAACGAAAAAAACGAAAAACGTTTTAAGCATTTTTTAAACAATTTAATTGTTTATTTAACTTTTTTAGCAATTTGGGGTATTTTTATTTTTTTTTAAATACCCTCAAAAGAAAGCTTGAGCTTTTGGCTTCAGAAAAGATCCTAAGCAAAAAAATGGTCCAGTGAATAGTTTCCGAGATATAGGCCCCGATGTGAAGGCAGTCCTAATGCTCGTGCTCAGACGCAATCCTTTAGTAGTCCACAGACTAGTTTGCAAGTCTACCATTTTTTCAACGCATTCAAGTTCATTCAGAATTACATTAAATCAGCTAATACACAATTTAAGAATGCTTGTCGGTGGGTCACAGGAAGTTTATTTATTTATTATTTGTTATAAACAAATAAAAAATGCAAACCACCCT
>CAKNXH010049880.1:0-22080 GCA_932178445.1 Andricus quercusramuli
AGTCAAGAGAATCTCAAGGCTGTGGTTCAAGGTCGGTAAGGTAGAACTCTGACGTATCGACCGAGGATCAATGTATGACAGGAATCTGCATTACCGACTGATGGTAATATCGACTGTCGGTAACTTGCGACTGTGGCGCCATCTGTTGGCACATTGGAAATCTGCATTACCAACTGATGGTAATATCGACTGTCGGTAACTTGCGACTGTGGCGCCATCTGTTGGTACATTGGAAATCTGCATTACCGACTGATGGTAATATCGAATGTCGGTAACTTGCGACTGTGGCGCCATCTGTTGGCACATTGGAAATCTGCATTACCGACTGATGGTAATACCGATTGTCGGTAACTTGCGACGGTGGCGCCATCTGTTGGTACATTGGAAATCTGCATTACCGATCGAGGCCACTTACCGACTGTCGGTAACTTAGCATGGAACAGAACCTGCTCGGTCGGTAAGTGTTCCAGAACTCCTATAGCCCTACTACTTTAATATTTAAAAATGTGGAATTTAAGTAATTTTCAACTTGATAAATAAACAATTAAAAAGCATGTTTCTATTTTTAAGACTGTGTTTGTTATTTTCTTTTACTTTCTTTTATTAGAACAATCAATTCAGAGAATTTGATTAGGAATTAGTTGAAATTGCATAATTTAAAACTGAAAATTAGAGAATCTTATTTTTAATTGAAGAATATCGAAATGGTGTTATTTCAGATTAAAATTAAAAAAAGAGGACAATTTCAAGACGTTAAAAATTAAATATTTTCAGATCGGAATTTTGAAAATTGGGTCATTCAAAATTTTAAGCAATTACAATCTTATTATTTCAAATTACAAGCATTCAAAATTCAATAATTTGATATTGAAAAATGTAGAATTTAAGTAATTTTCAACTAAATAAATAAACAATTAAAAAACATGCTTTTGCTTTTAAGACTGTGTTTGTTATTTTTTTAAATACCTTTTTTCATTAGAAAGTAGTTGAAATTAGATAATTTGAAATTAAAAATTGAAGATTTGTTTTTCAACTAAAGAATATCGAATGGAGTGTTTTCAGATTGAATTTTAAAATGTCTAATTCATTTCCAAGTCATTTAAAATTCAAAGAAATTGAAACTGTATCATTTAAAATTAAAGGTGCTCAAAATTCAATAATTTAATATACAAAATTTTTGAATTTGAAAAATAAGTTGAAAACTAAATTAAATGTTTCAAACTCAAAGCTGCTGAAATCCTAGAATTTTTAATTGTTATTATATTACAAAAGTAAAATTCTTTGGACGAATTTTCTTAAATTAAAAAAATTGATTCACCGTCATTTTCGCCATTTAAAATTGAGAAAATTTTAATGGTACACCTTTAAAATCTATTCAAAGAAAAACGTTCCAAATAAATAAACAAATTAATTTCAAAATAAGCAAAAATTTTGTAACAAAATTGTTATCTTTTTGACTTTGAAAAACCAAATTCAAACTTTCTAATTTAAAATCGTTTGATTTTTAATGCTTCCTTTAAAATTATTATTAATTGTTGAAATTTTTCAATGAAATATTTTTGAATTTGCGACGATTTATTTTTTTAAATTTTAAATTGTCCTAATTTTTCGTTATCTTAAATTTATTCTGGAGGCGTTTCATTGAAATATTTTAATTTGATATTCTACTTTCTTGCTGAAAAATAAAAAAAAACTAGACAATTTTGTACTTTCAAAATTGAAGCCAAGGAATTTATAATATTCAAATATAACAGTATTGAACAAAAAACTGACTATTAAAGACTTTTAGTATGAAATGCAATTTTTTAAAGGTTCAATACTGAAATTGCCCTGTCATTTTTTATATTTGAATTTGAAACGACAACATTTTGAAATTTAAAACATCCACAAATTAAGAAATTTTAAACCAAAGATTTTTAAATTTAAACTTACGAAAAAAAATTTAGTTTTGAGGCCTCAAAAATTAATCTGTTTGAAACTCGCGCATGCAAAACTTGCTAAATTCATTTTTTTGCCTTAGATTAGAATAATTCGATTTCAAAAATCGTGATGCACAATTACAAAATCAGCTATTTTTGTTAACTCTGTTTAATGACGATTTTTAATTCATTAATTTTGAAAGTTTCCAAAAAGAAGCTTGTAATTTTTAAAGTTTTTAAAATAATAAAACTTCAAAAGTTTAGAATATTCAAAATTTTTTTATTTTGAACTTTCAACTTTGGTTAAAAATTGAAGGATTCTTAAATTGAGATCTTGAAACTGAGTTGTCAAAAATAATTAATTTTCCAATTATGCGTCACGATTTTAGAAACTGAATCCTTTTATTCTGGACCTGCAATTTGTACAAACAACATCATCGCAAAAGATTTCAAAAATCGTGATAAAAAAATTTATTCCCCCTTCCCAGGCGGTCGGAGACGATGCTTTCAAGGCAAGGCCTTGCTTTCCAAGGCCTTGAGTTCTCAAGGCCTTGAATTTTGGCCACCCTGCTTCGGCTCGAAATTCGAGGCCTCGAGTTATCCTTTCTTGCGTTCCTCGACCTCCGCCTTGCCATTCCTCGTCTCGAACGGTATCACTGCGCAAAAGATTTCGAACATCGTATTAAATTAATTTATTCCCCCTTCCCAGGCGGTCGGAAAAGATGCACATCTGCTGGAGGAAACTCAAGCCTTCAAGACAAGGCAAGGCCTTGAATTTTGGCTGCCCTGATTTGGCTCGAAATTCGAGGCCTCGAGTTATCCTTTCTTGCGTTCCTCGACCTCCGCCTGCCATTCCTCGTCTCGAACGTCCTGACTACACAGAAGATTTCAAAAATCGTATTAAATTAATTTATTCCCACTTCACAGGCGGTCGGGAAAGATGCACATCTGCTGAAGGAAACTCAAGACAAGGCCAAGGCAAGGCCTTGCTTTCCAAGGCCTTGAATTTTGGACGCCCTGATGCGGCTCGAAATTCGAGGCCTCGGACTGTCCTTCCGTGCGTTCCTCGACTTCCGCCTTATCATTCCTCGTCTCGAACGTCCTCATTACACAAAAGATTTCAATAATCGTATTAAATTAATTTATTCCCACTTCGCAGGCGGTCGGAAAAGATGCACATCTGCTGGAGGAAACTCAAGCCTTCAAGACAAGGCCAAGGCGAGGCCTTGCGTTTCAAGGCCTTGAATTTCGGCATTGGCTCGAAATGCAATTATTAATTTATTTATAACATCCTGATCTCATGAGGCACTTCACTTAGTCTGTGGCTGACGATGAAAAACTGTGTCCACCCGAAATCAAGTTAAAAAAAAAGATAATATAATTAGTACTAGCCACCTTATCAGAGGGAATTATTATGTTCCTCTGTTGTATAATTTAATAAAAGCTTCTTTTAAAGAATGTGAATGAAGTGTGTGATTGGCTTTTAAAGAATCAATAAAATAGAGTCTCTGCAATGACTCATTACTTCCTCATTTTTTTTCATTTTCGTTTAAATCAAAATTTATCATTGCATTGCGTATGGAAGAGTAAAAACGAGTTGTTAATTGCAATTCAATGTACATTGTATATTGCATAATAACCTGCCAAGCTATTTAGATTGTACATGTGTAAACGAGTGCAAAAAATAGAACAAGTACGAGCAATTAAACGTGTTTCTGTTTTTCCCGCCCTAGGGCTTGCATCCCGATTCGAAATACATTCCGGGTCAGCACTTTCTTCTCCTCAAGAGGCACTCTCAGAACTTGTCGTGCTTTAGGCCCTTCTTGAAGCGATTCATTAATTTTAAAGTGGGACGCCAACATTTCTGAATCAATATTTTTTTTTATAAACGTAAAATGACTTATGAACGAGGGGGAAACAATTCCTAAAAATGTGGTCCAGCGGAGGTGGATTACTTTGGATTACCAAAAAAATTTTCACCGAATTCCCCGGATTCACCAAAAATGGAATAGTTGAATTTTTGGTTCAAAAATGAATATTTACCATAAAAACAATGGTTTTTCAATAAAATAGTTGAATTTGCAAACAATGTGATGAATTGTCAACAAAAATGAAGAATCTTCAAACAAAAATATTGACTTTTCAACACTACTGTGAAACTTTCTACAAAGAAGATTAATTTTTAAACAAAAGAGAGGAATTCTCAACAAAGAATGTAATGCATAATAGATATTTCAACCCAAAAAAAATTTTATTTTAAACGAAAACCCAGTTGAACTCAACCAAAAAGACGAATTTTCAACAAAATAATTAGATTTTCAACCAAAGAGAGGAATTTTAATTAAAATCAAAAAACACTGAGAAATTAATTTTTAACAAGTAGTTCGAATTCTGACCAGGTAGTTGAATTTTCAACCAAAAAGATTAATTTTCTACCAATTTTTTTTCCGAAAAAAAGACTTTTCCACAAAATTGTGGAATTTTTTTGAAAGTAGAATATGTTTTAACCAAAGAATTGAATTTTCCACCAAAAAAATCTTCGACTGAAATAGTTAAATCTACATATAAAAAATAAAATTTTCAACCAAAAAACAACGAATTTTAAACGAAATAATTAGATTTTCAACCAAAGAGAGGAATTTTTAATTACAACCAAAAAACACTAAGAAATTAATTTTTAACAAGTAGTTCGAATTTTAACCAGGCAGTTGAATTTTCAACCAAAAAGATTAATTTTCTACCAAAAACAACAAATTTTTAACGGAATAGATGAATTTTCAACCCACTAGTTGAATTTACAACTGAAAAAGTTCAACTTCCAATCACAAATGTATAAGTTAAATGTTCAGTCGAAAAAGTTAATTTTCAACTAAAAACCCAAATTTTTAACAAAATAGTTCAATTTTGAACCAAATTATTTTCAACTGAAATCAAGAATCTTCAACCAGAAAAATGAATTTTTAACAAAGTAGTTCAACTTTGAACCAAGTAGTTAAATTTTCAACTAAAAAAGATAAACTTTCACCCAAATAAGAGTTGAATTTTTAACTAAAAAAGATCAATTTTCAACCAAAAATGAAATACAGTTTCAATACAAAAATAAATCTTTTACAAAAAATAGAATATTCAACAAAATTGTCAAATTGGGAATCAAGCAATTAATTTTCAACTAAAATGAAGGAACTTCAACTGGAATACTTAAATTGTCAATTGAAAAAAAAAATAATTTTCAATAAAAAAACGATTTTCAACGGTATGGTTAAATTTGCAAGCAAAGAAATAAATTATTCGATCAAATTAGTTAAATTTTCAATCCAAACAGTCGTATTTTTAACAGAAAAATTGAATTTCATTCATTTCTTTAGTTGAAAACTGAGCTGTTTTGTTGAAAATTGTTTTTTTTATAGAAATTTTTTTTTTCACTGAAAATGTTATCATTCTAGTAGAATGTTTTATCATTTTGGTTAAATATTCATCTCTTTAGTTAAAGCATACTTTTTTAAACTGAAAATTCAACTATTCAATTTTTGTTTGAAAAATTAACTTTTCAAGTTTAAAATTCATCCTGTTGGTAGACATTATTTTTCTTGCTTGAAATTTCATCAGTTTGTTTGAATATGTAACTATTTTTTCAAACTAGTTTTCTTTGGGCTAAAAATTATTATAAAAATTTTGCTATTCTATTTTTTGTTCACAATTTTTTTTTTGTAGTTGAAAATTAATTTTTATTTGTAGAAATTAACCTTCTTAGTTGAAAATTCATCTTTTTGGTAAAAACTCTATTATTCCAGTTAAATAATCATAATTTTAGTTAAAAATTAATTTTTTTCACTAAAAATTTAACTATTTTATTTTTGGTCGAAAATTGATCTTTTTTAGTTTAAAATTCATGTATTTTGTTGCAAAATTGTCTTTTTTGGCAGAAAATTCATCAGTTCATTATTTAACCAAAGATAATGATTTTCAACTAAAATGATTAATCTTCAACTGAGAAAAAAAAAATGTTGACGAAGTAGTTAAATTTTCAAAAAAAAAAAAAAAAATTTTGTATAACTTAAGACAGAAAAGAAAATTCAAGCAAATCGTTCAATTTTCAACTAAAAAAGATTAATTTTGAACAATCTAATAGTTGAATTGTCAGTTCAAGCTTTTAACTTTCAAAAAATAAAAAACGGATTTCCTACCAAACAGTTAAATTTTCAATCAAAGAGATGAATTTTCAACTAAAATGATGAGAAATAATAAAAAAAAATGAATGTTTAAAAAAGGTGTCCCATTTTTACCCAAGTAGTTAAATTTTCAACCGAAAAGATTAATTTTCTACCAAACAAGATGAAATTTCATCTGATAAAGATAATTTGTTCACAAATAGATGGATTTTTATTTTAAAAAAAAATCAATTTTCGAAAAAAAATGGAATAGTTTAATTTTCAGTGAGAACATTAATTTTCAACAGAGTATTTCAATCTTAAACAAAAGAGATAAGTTTCTACAAAAAAAGTCGAATTTTCAATCCAAAAAGACGAATTTTTTCCCAAAAAGGATGACTTTTTAACAAAATTGTTGAATTCTCCACCCAATAGTTGCATCTTTATCCAAAAAAAGATTAAATTTCTCTTCAAACAGATAAATTTGTATTTGAAAAGAAAACAAGTTTTTAAAAAATAGTTGAATTTTCATCCAGAAAAGATTCCAGTTGACTTTTCAAGATCAGAATATGAATTTTTTAACAAAAAATAAGTTTCTACGAATAAAATTGAATTTTTCATTCAAAAAGACGAATTCTTTAATCAAAAGGGATGAATTTTTAACGAAATAGTTGAATTCTCCACCAAATAGTTGCATTTTTATCCAAGAAATATGAAATTTATACTAATATAAATGAATTTTTAATTTAAAAAGGCAATTTTTTTTCAAGTTGAGCTTTCATCCAGAAAAGATTTCAGTTCGCTTTTAAAACACCAAAATATTAAATTTAACCAAAAAGTAAATTTTCTACAAAATAGATAATTTTTCAACGAAACAGCAGAATTTTCAAGCAAAAAGTATGACTTTTTAATAAAACTGTTGATTATTTAAAAAGAAAATAAATTTTGAAAAAATAGTTGAATTTTCATAACAGAAAAGATTCCAGTTGACCTTTCAAGATCAACATATGAACAAAAAATAAGTTTCTACGAACAAAATTGAATTATTCATCCAAAAAGACGAATTACTTTAACCAAAAGGGATGCATTTTTAACGAAATAGTTAAATTCTCTACCAAATAGTTGAATTTTTATCCAAGAAAGATGAAATTTGTTCTAAAACAGAGGAATTTTTATTTTAAAAAAAGGCAAATTTCTTTTTAAAAATTGAACTTTCATCCAGTAAAATTTCAGTTCTCTTTTCAACACCAAAATATTAAAGTTAACCAAAAAGTTATTTAACTCAAATTACATTTTCTACAAAATAGTTATATTTTCAACAAAGCAGTAGAATTTTCAACCAAAAAGTATGCCTTTTCAACAAAATTGTTGAATTTTCTACACAATATAGTCGCATTTTTATCCAAAAAAGATCAAATTTCTCTTAAAACAGATGAATTTTTATTTAAAAAGAAAACAAGTTTTGGAAAAATAGTTGAATTTTCATCCAGAAAAGATTCCACTTGACTTTTCAATATCAAAATATGAATTTTTTAACAAAAAATAAGCTTCTACGAGTAAAACTGAATTTTCCATCGAGAAAGACGAATTTTTTTAACCAAAAGTGATGAATTTTTAAAGAAATAGTTGAATTCTCCACCAAATAGTAGATTTTTTATCGAAGAAAGATGAAATTTGTACTAAAACAGATGAATTTTCAATCAAAAAAGGAATTTTTTTTTTTAAATTGAACTTTCATCTAGAAAAGCTTTCAGTTCATTTTTTAACACCAAAATATAAAATTTAAACAAAAAGTATATTTTCTACGAAATAGCTGAATTTCCAACGAAACAGTAGAATTTTAAACCAAAAGTATGACTTTTTAACAAAATAGTTTAATTTTCAACCAAAGAGTTGCATTTTTATCCAAGAAAGATGAAATTTCACTTAAAACACATAAATTTTTAATGGAAAAGGACAATTTTCAAAAAGATAGTTTAATTTTCATCCAAAAACGATTTCAGTTCTCTTTTCAACACCAAAATTCAGAAAAAAAAAAAAATTTTCAGAAAAAATATTTTTCATCCAAAAAAGATTTCAGTTGACTTATCAGCAACAAAATATGAATTTTGAACAAAAGATCAATATTATACGGACAGAGTAGAATTTTTAACTCAAAAAGACGAATTTTTAATAAAATAGTTGAATTTGCAAAAAAAAAATTTGTCTTTTTAAGAGAATTGTAAAATTTTCAACCAAATAATAAAATTTATAACTAAAAATATAATCTTCAGGAGAAATTTTTTGCGAATTTGCAAAAATTACGTACATGAGTGAAGGACCCCCTCCCCCCTTCCGTAACAAAATTTCTCGACTTTAAGTACGGTCCCTAAGGGCGCGATTAACATCCAATGAGGCTGCTGGTGCGACGCATGCGCAGTGCGGTTGGGGAGCCAAATTGGGAGCGCTGATTTAAAAGGATTTTAACTTAAGAGCTTCATACGCGCGCTACGCGCGCGACCAGTTTCTTTGCATGTAATTATTATATTTGGGAATGAAGTTCAATAAAATACCATGAAATTAATTTTTACTTCAATAATTTTGATTTGTATGAAGTGAGAAAGTATGTTCTTATTTAAATTAAGATAGGAGGGTGTAGACATTGAATACACCGGAACTTAAAAACACAACAATATATTTCTGACAAATTACATGGAGAGTCGAAGTGATCTCTAAGACGGTCGGACAGTCAACTGGTCGTAGGTACCTCGGAGGGTCCTTCTCAAGATACGCAAGGGTAGTGCGATGCTACGTGACAAAATTGGTTTTCGAAAATATGAAAGTAAGGCCCAAGGTCTGTACTTAATTGCCTTATTGTCCTGCTAGTAAACATCTGCTACTCGACCGTAATTTCTATCCTAAGTTATGAACGTGACGATGAGGATTCTACAAAATTTAGAGAAACTACCAATTTAGAGTTTGAAGATAAAATACAACTCGCTACACTACCCCCTTTCCAGTGATAACGCTATAAAAGAAAAATCCATGATGACAAAAATTCTTATTAATAATAATAATATATAATTTTATCGAATGGAAAAATGTACAATTGCGTGTTTCTAAAAACCTGCTTGTAGTCGTTCCGGGAACCGAACGTTCCTACCCCGTCGTGTGGTATAACGGTTTGGCTCACCTTTGTCTTCTGGAAGGTGATTCTCAGTCGGCTGCAATAACGTGTCCTGTCGATTGTTGTTGCATTCATTTTCTAGAAGATCTGTATTCACTACAAAAGCTGGCTTTAGGCGATCAAGAGTTACCTTACAGTTCTTGCCATTGACACGCACTGTATACTGTTTTTCGCCTCGATCCAGTACTTCGAAAGGTCCGTCGTACGTCGGTTGAAGTGGGCCTCGTACTGCATCATGTCGAATGAAAACGAAAGAAGAGGTGGACAATTCTTTAAAAATGAACACATTTCTCGTTCCATGCCTCGTTCCTTTTACCGGCTTCAATTTTCTCATTTTCTTCCTGAGGTCTTCAACGAAATTAGTATTGCTCGTAATACTGGAGGGCTGAAAAAATTCACCGGGCAAATGAAGTGTCGTGCCGTAGACTAAATCGGCTGGGCTTGCTTTTATGTCCTCTTTTACGGCTACACGAATTCCCAGCAGGATAATCGGCAAAATTTCTGCCCAAGCTTCCGTTTCGTGACATTTAATCGCTGCTTTCAATTGTCTATGTAGTCTCTCGACCATTCCGTTCGCCGCGGGGTGGTAAGCTGTTGTACGTAAATGGGCAGCGCCGATACTTTGAGTCAATTCATTAAATAATTTAGCCTCAAACTGTCGCCCCTGGTCCGTTGTCACTCGCAATGGTACCCCGAAACGTGCAATCCACGTGCTTATGAAGGCACGTGCCACGGTGGCTGCTTCTATGTCTTCGATGGGTACTGCTTCAGGCCAGCGAGTAAAACGATCAACCATTGTCAAACAATAACGGAATCCCAATGAACTCGGAAGCGGGCCTACGATGTCCACATGCACATGTTCGAATCTCTTCCCTGGATCGCGAAATTCTCCTACTGGACTCGTGATGTGTCTCGTTACTTTCGCGCGTTGACAAGGAATGCAACTTTTTGCCCAAGTTCTGCAATCCTTATTCACTGATGGCCATACGAATCGGTGAGTGATTAATTTCTGTGTCGCCTTTATCCCGGGGTGAGCTAGACCGTGTAGAAGGTTAAATACCGGACGACGAAGGTTTGCAGGAACGTAGGGTCTTATGTTATCGTGTGTCGTATCACAATAAACGTCGACTCCTAGATTCGGGAAGTTTACTTTTTTTAATTGTAATACGCTGGTTTCGGAATTTAAAATTGTTTCCAATTCGTTGTCGACATTTTGAGCTTCGGCAAGTTTCTTATAATCAAGGGTTTCGATACTTTCGATGCGAGATAACGCATCGGCTACAATGTTATTTATCCCGCTAATATGTTGGATGTTGGTCGTATATTGCGAAATGTAATCTAAGTAGCGAAACTGTCGAGGAGAACATTTATTCAAATCCTGTTGAAACGCGAAAATAAGAGGTTTGTGATCTGTGAATATGACGAATTCACGACCCTCTACCATGTGTCTGAATCGTTTGACCGCTGCGTACATAGCAAGAAGTTCGCGATCATATGCGCTGTACTTTCGTTGCGGCGTTGACAAAGATTTATTGAAGAAAGCTAGCGGTTGCCAATCGTCGTTTACGCGTTGCTGTAAAACTGCTCCTATCGCGTAATCGGATGCGTCTACATTTATAGATAATGCCGCTCCTAGGACCGGATGAGCTAACATCGCCGCGTTCGCTAAAGCATTTTTCAATTCGTCGAAGGCGTTTTTTAAATCACTGGTCCATTCAATGATGGATTTATTGTTTTTAGGACCCCCGAGTTGTTTATTTAACGGTTGTTGAATTTTTGCCGCATTGGGGATGAATCGACGATAAAAATTCACTGATCCTAAAAATTGTCTTAAACCTTTAACCGTAGTCGGACGAGGATAATCAGCAATTGTTGTGACACGCTCGGGATCTGGTCGCACGCCCCGTGAATCAACCATGTATCCTAAAAACTTTACTTCGCTCGAGCCAAATACACTTTTGCCCGAATTAACTACTAAACCGAATTCCTGTAGTCTTTTAAACAAAATACGTACATGCTCTTCGTGCTCCGCATGACTTTTGGACGCAATTAAAATGTCATCGATGTAAGCATAACAAAAATCAAAATCGCGTAACACAAAATCCATAAATCGCTGAAATGATTGCGCTGCGTTGCTCAATCCAAAAGGCATGCGGGTAAATTCAAATAGTCCGAAAGGCGTAGTTATTGCCGTTTTTTCTACGTCTTCCGGCGCTACGGAAATTTGGTTGTAAGCTCTTACCAGATCTATCGTCGAAAATACAGCACATCCATCCAACGTCCTGGCAAAATCCTCGATGTGGGGCACTGGATAGCGATCTGGAACAGTTCGTGCGTTCAGCGCACGGTAGTCTCCGCAGGGCCGAAGTCCGCCGTCCTTTTTCGTTACAAAATGTAACGGCGATGCCCACGCGCTCTTCGAGGGACGGATGGTCCCTTGCTGGATCATACTGTCGAATTCTGTTTTCGCCTCTTTAAAGCGGTCAGGTGCGAGTCGTCAAGGTCTGCAAAATTCAGGTGGTCCAGGAGTTGTTTTGATATAATGCTTGACGTCGTGTTTGGCAGTCTCTTTTTCAAATCCGGAAGGTCTCGTGACGTCGGGGAACTCAGCAAGTATGCGATGGTAATTTGTCGTTCCACAAATTGTTCTAACTGAAATAAACTTGCCGGATGCTGCCTGGCCCCTTGTTGTTAATCCTGTAACCGAATCGATCAAACGACTATTCTGTGCATCAACCAGAAGTCCATAATGCGCGAGAAAATCCATCCCGAGTATGGGAACATCAACGTCAGCTACAATAATTCGCCATTTAAAACTGCGTCGTAACGATAGATTTAAGTCCACCGAAATTGTGCCATATGTTGCTATAGGCGTAGAGTTCGCGGCATAAAGTTCGTAAGCACATCTTTTTCTATGTCCACTTACGCGTTTTCGCGGATAAACACAGACGTCCGCACCAGTGTCTATCAGAAAAGCTACTTTACTCTCTTGATCAGTCACAAAAATACGACGACTTCGGGGACCATCGTTGACCGTCGCTATCAATGATGGTTGTTTGCGTTTCCCGAATTCCAGGTACACGGTTCGCGGCACTTGCGAGCTTTTTTCGCGAATTTGTAGTGGTACCAGCACAGGTCCGAGTCTGCCCTGCTTTCACGGCTTCGTGACTGATTTCGAGAAAAAGGGTGTCTTTTTCCGCGGGACTGAGATCGACCACGACGATTTTGTGGCTTGTTGATAGCACTTATCTCCAACTTGATGATCTGTATCAACTCTTCCTTCAGAGTCGTGAGAGGATTGTCCTGTGCCACAGCAGCTATTTTTCCTTTGTCAGGTCGAATCTCGTGTACACGGTCTGCTACTTCGGCCATCTCTGTCAAGGGTTTATCCCTCATTCCGGCCATGACGTGTTGCGTAGTGACCGGTAAACGCGTTAACCACAAATTTTGCAAAAAGTCTTGGTTCACTGATTTACCCGCGAGATTCTTTAGGTGGCGCAGAAACTGAGATGGTAAGCGATCTCCAATTTCTTCTCCTTCAAGCAATTTCCTGACGCGCATGCTACTGGAATCGGAAAGTCTCTTAATCAACGCCTCTTTCAAGGCTTCGTATTTGCCGCTTTCCGGACGACTGTCGAGTACATCTTCGACCTCCTCGACGTATTTGGGCTCGAGATTCGCAAGCACTTACCCAAACTTCGTTGCATCTCTGGTTATATTCGCAATGAGAAATTGCGCTTCTAGCTGCCGGAACCACAGAGATATTTTCTCGGGCCAGAAGGGCGGTATTTTTATGGCGATGGCGTGAGCTGCAGGCGGTACTTCGTTACGCGCACTCTGTGTTTCACTTTCGTTTTCTTCACCCATTTTTAAGCACAGTATTTCACAGTAATCCAAGTAAATTTCGTAACACTGTTTTCCTATTCACACTTCACTTCACTCACCACTCGTGTTTTTGGAATCGGCCGCGTTCGCGATCACGTCGGGGTCACCAACTGAAGTGAGAAAGTATGTTCTTATTTAAATTAAGATAGGAGGGTGTAGACATTGAATACACCGGAACTTAAAAACACAACAATATATTTCTGACAAATTACATGGAGAGTCGAAGTGATCTCTAAGACGGTCGGACAGTCAACTGGTCGTAGGTACCTCGGAGGGTCCTTCTCAAGGTACGCAAGGGTAGTGCGATGCTACGTGACAAAATTGGTTTTCGAAAATATGAAAGTAAGGCCCAAGGTCTGTACTTAATTGCCTTATTGTCCTGCTAGTAAACATCTGCTACTCGACCGTAATTTCTATCCTAAGTTATGAACGTGACGATGAGGATTCTACAAAATTTAGAGAAACTACCAATTTAGAGTTTGAAGATAAAATACAACTCGCTACATGTACATGTCTTCGCATGCATGCCCTCTCACGATGCAGAATAAATACTTGTGCAACTATAAACATTTTCATGCAACTTTTGAAAAAAAACCTATAAAATGTCGGCGCATACAAATTTTCATAGAAATACACAGTAAAAGATCTCGGATGGATGACCATCTACGACGTATACGACCGAGTTGTGTATTCGCTGCGTTTTCACCTCTGTTTTCACTAATGTCGAGCATGATTTTTTTTACGGGAGGGTTTCTTCGACAAGTTGCCAAACTCTTAATTTGCTTATGAAAATATTCTAAATAATTAATAAATTTGTGAAATTTGAAGAGTCTAATGAAGTCATCGAAAAGATATTCTTAGTTAATTCTGTAAAAAAATTCACCCTATTAGTTTAAAAATAGCCAAATTCTTATTTTTTCTTGAAAGTTGTTTCAATAATTGATCATTCTTGTAAATTTACAAAACAACATAGAAAAGTTCATCGGGAAGACAATCTTAGTTGACTCCATAAACTAATTGTGTCTATTCTTTGAAAAATACCCAAACTCTGAATATGTTTATGAAAAATATTTAAATAGTGAATAATTATTGTGAATGTGCAAAATAATGTACGAAATTCTTATTTGAAATACATACTTAGTTGCTTCCATACAGAATTCAGCCTATTCCTTTGAAAATAGACAAACACTAAATATATTTCGGAAAATTGTTTAAATGATTAATAATTATTATAAATTTGCAAAGAATCATAGGAAATAGTCCTCGAAAAGATATTCTTAGTTGCCTCCAAATTGCCGGTAAAAATTGTTTAAATAATTGATAATACTTGGGAATTTACAAAGAATCACAGAAAAAAGTTATGGGAAATATATTCTTAGTTAATTCTTTAGAAAAATGTAGCCTATTCGTTGATAAATATCGAAACTCTGAATTTGTTTATGTAAATTGTTTAAATAATTAATAATTACTTTAAATTGACAAAGCAACATAGAATGGAGTCATCAGAAAGACATTGTTAGTTGACTCCGTAAACAAATTGTGTCTATTCCTTGAAAAATACCCAAACTCTGAATATTTTTATGAAAATTGTTTAAGTACATAATAATTATTGCAAATGTGAAAAGTAATGTAGGAAAGTCTTATTGGAAATATTTACTTTCTTGAGAATTTACGAAGTATCACAGAAAAAGTCATCGGAAAGATATTCTTAGATAATTCTGTAAAAAAAAATCCTTTTCGTTGACAAATAACTAAACTCTGAATTTGTTTATGAATATTATATAAATAATTATTAATTATTTTATATTTGCAAAGTATCGTAGAAATCTTGATGCATCAAACTAATTGATCCTTGTCGTTGAAAAATGGCTGAGTTCCTGATTTCTTTATGAAAATTGTTTAAATAATTAATAATTCTTGTAGATTTATCAAACAAAATACAAAAGAGTAATCATAAATATATTCTTAGACGCCTCCGTAAACAAATTTTGCCTATTCGTTGAGAAACAGCCAAACTCTGAATATGTTTATGAAAATTGTTAAAATAATTAACAATTATTGTAAGATTGCAAAGTAACATAGGGAAGAATTATTCTTGATATATTTCTTTTGGTTCTGTAAACAAATTGAGCCAATTCATTAGAAATAATAATATTACAAATAATATAATTTTATTCTTGTAAATTTACAAAGCAGCATATAAAATAATCATCGAAAAGACATTCCCATTTGACTACGTAAACAAACTGTAACTATTGCTTGAAAAATAGGCAAACTCTGAATGTATTTATGAAAATTTTTGAGATAATTAATAATTATTGTATATTTGCAAGGTATTGCTTAAAAGAGTTATTGGAAATACATTCTTTCTTGATACCCTAAACTAATTCATCATATTCGTTGAAGAAAGGCCAAGGTCTTAATTTGTTTACGAAAATTATTTTAAAAATTAATAATTCTTGAAAATTTACAAAGAATCATACAAATAAAAAGTCATCGGAAAGATATTCTTGGTTAATTCTGTAAAAAAAATTAGGCTATTTGTTGAAAAATACCCAAAACTCTATTCGTGGAAAAATGGCCAAACTCTGAATTTGTTTATGACAATTTTTTAAATAATTAATCATTCTTGGGAGTATACCAAGAATAGAGAAAAGTCACCGGAAGGATATTCATAGTTGACTCCGTTTTCTTTAAACATAAATGAGTCAAGGGTGAAGACATTTTTGTAAATTTGCTAAACTTCTTCAAATTCCAAAAATAATTCAAATTTTAATGTTTTTTAATAAAAATAACACAGATGAATTCATATTTTCAATGGTTTAACATTGCAATAATAGTTACAATTAGAAGTAGTTATTTCCATCGAAAATGTAATTGAAAGTTAAATAAAATAAAATTATAAACGTTCATTATCATGATTTCTGAATGTTCATAATTTTAATTGTTTATTATTCTAATAAAAAAAATTCTTTTCGAAAAAAAGTAAGGCTGTATAATTGTAAAAAGAAATATTTAGAAGTAAGCCAAAATATTAACCCTCAGTTACCCCACGTATTTTAGTATACGTTGTTACCCCACGGGGGTCAAAAAGCCCCGGCCCGTCTTCTCAAGTTTGTATCTTAGCGGCAAATCGGTTAAATAGAGTCAATTTTTTTTTCACTGAAAAGGTTTTTTTGTGCTCTAAAAGGCTATGCTAATCAAATAATTCTAAAATAAAAATTGAGAAATCTGTATCAGAATTAACGAACAAAAATTTGATTACAAAATCTGAAATATTTTTTTTTTCAAAATGATATAATTCTCAGTAAAATGAAGATAAAAACGATTATATATAGTGATTTTCAAAGCTCAAGAGTCACACTTTTAGGTGGTATAGGTGACATAATGATCGGTTTTAAAAAGCATAATTGTTTCATCATGTGAAAATTGCGAAAAATTGCAAAACGTATAAAAATATTACCTGACACAAAATCATGCAGTATGTATATAATGGAGTGAAATTTAAAAAAAAATCGAGGAAATGCATTAAAAAACGGTTAATTTATTGGATTTTCCGACATAAAATTGTTATTTTATTGTGCGCAATATTGGAACATTGTTGTCGTATGTTCATGGCACATGGCTCTATTACAACGCAGACATTTGTACCACGCTTTTTGATATGTTCGCAGCATTTTGAGTGCAAGAACGCGTCTCCATTTCCGTTTCTGAAAAGTAAGAAAAATATTTCTCAAATAAAAATATTGGCGAAATCATATAATCATTTTTTCACGAATATGAGAAAAATATTGATATTTTTTATTCAAATTTCTATTAAATAAGAAAAATATTAACTTTTAAATTTGAAAATTCAGTTGCAAAATCATATTATTATAATTTTGTTCACAAATGTATAGTTTTTTTTTCCTGTGATACAGGAAAGGCCTTGCTTCACAACCAATCTCTGTCGATGGATGTTTCCGGGGAGAAATTTCTATAAAATCAAGAAAACACAACATTTCAATATAAGTTTACTCTTGCGTCACACAAAACTTACTTTTATTTTATTATTGGACACAAAACAAAAATTTAAATGAAGAATTTACTTACGTTTTTTATTTGTCTTCAGATCACTTTTCGTAACGTTGTTACCCCACGGGGGTCTAAAAGGCACAAATCGAACTTTCACACTGTCGCTTTCGGCGTAACCAACCGAACTGAGTCCGATCATGGGTTCAGCATGGACTAGGACCTCTAAACTTCCCCCCCCCCCAGGTCCTGGCCCGCTCCCTTAGCCTATATAGAAATGGCACCGGTTTCAAAAAACCTCTGGGTCTTTTTGACCCCCGTGGGGTAACTGAGGGTTAATTAAAACAAGGAGACCGCACACCATGTATTTCACCGGGCGCCATTTCGCGATCGCCTGTCCTCCGACAGATGAAATTCATGATGATCACGTGATAGTTTTCGCTTTTGACCAATTACTGAGCGCCAAAAAGAACGACCAATCACCAATCTCCAGGGAAAATCACGATCAATTAGGGAAAAGAACATAACCATCTCACTCACTCACCCTAAGTTAAATACGCATGACAAATGATTTTGAATTACTTATTATTAAGGGCTCTTTCACACGATTGCAGATCAGCAAATTGCATGTAGATTGCCCACAGGAATGAAAAGGAGAGATTGTTCTCCATCTCTTACACTCTTGTGGACTTTCTGCATGCAATCTACTGATCTGAAATCGTGTGAAAGGTACCTGAGTCTGATGTATAATATTTTAGAAATAAAATTGGAAACCTAAGAAAGCAGCTTTTTTTATGATTAACAATGGAAAATTCTGTACAGCTTAAAAATATTTCAACTTTTAATTTTAGTCACTAAGTAAATAGTAACAAAAAACGAAACGAATGACAATTTGAATTTCGCTGGCTATGAGTGGCATTAACGTTCACGTGACTCGACAGCCAATCAGATGGCGAATAAAAAGGCTTATCAGCTAACTTCATGTGTTAACTCACTCTTTTTACTTAGTGATAAAGCCATGGAGAATAGACATAAGGAGACCAAAGTCCTGTACATTGACTTCACCAAAAACGAGCATTTTTCTGTCGGATGTACAATAACGCATCGAAATGCTAGATCATCTCGAGCGCGGCGCTAGTGTGGTACGCGTAAAGATGGCCGCCGTCATGGTCCGTGTAAATATAACCTCAAGGCTCAAGCATAAATACAAAATTCCTAAATCATTTAAACAATTTATTGAGTCATGAATTCAAAAGGAAACCTTTGGTGCATTTTAAATTGATGAAAAATTCAATATTTATCAAATGCAATAATCCTGACTTTCACGTTGAAATCAAAATTCGTTAGCGCAATAATTCAAAAGTACATATCTCGTCCATTGCAGGATCTCTACAGTTACACACACACACACACACTTCAAAAAAAGATGTTTCGCGGTGGATAAAATTATTTAAATTATTCAACTCTTGTTTTATGTCAATGACAATTTACCTCTGTAAATCACATATTAGAATCGTGAATAATTCAGAATCTGTCAATGTCAACAAAACAAAAACAGCCGCCGCTCAATACGCGTGCGACACTAGCGCCTGGCACGGGAACGGGAAGTATTTCAAACATTATCATACAACAAAAATTTGCTCATTTTCGGTTACACTACTTTGGTCTCCTTATGTCTATTCTCCATGGATAAAGCAAATATCTTCGAAAGACTCGCGTGATGATTTCAATAATAATTAAAAACCATTGCATATTTAATATGCAATATTGCATATTAAATATACCATGGTTCTTCTTTACGATAAAAAATTAAGAAATAAAAATTTGTATGCAATTTGATATTTTTATTCAAAATTCTAGAATCGCATCAATATTTTTGTTTGGCCACAAACTTTCTGACCTTGTATGTAAATAAATCTACACATTTCCGGATTCCAATCCCCAAAGAGCACGAACTGCCAGCAGTTATTTCGGTTCTGTTTGAAATCAACCACAAAGCTTATCTAATGAGATGACGTCAACTAGATTCCATTCAATTAAAATTAACAAAAAATTCATTAGTTGCATTTTCGATAACCAAATACACGATTTTTCAAACCAAAAAGGCAAATTTTTTAGACTGCAGGAAAAGATTAATTTTCAACCAAAAATCAAAGTTAAATTTTCAAGTAAAAAAAAAACTGAAAAAAATCCGACAAAATAGTTGAATTTTCAACAAGCGATGAGATAGTTGATGTTTCAACTAAAAAGTATTTTTATTTTAATTCAGAAAGAGTTTAATTTACCAAAAAGCCAACACAGATTCTAATTTTGAGAAAAAAGCAGTTTTTTAGTAGAAATATTGAATTTTTCTTGGACAAAAATGTAACTATTTTGTTGAAAATTCAACTATTTCCTAGAAAATTTACTCTTTACTTAAAATTGCTATTTTTCGGTAGAAAAGTTTATTGAAATCCTGTCGGATAAAAATTTAACACTTTTTTTGAAAATTTGTCTTTTTGATTTGAAAATTCACCTGTTCTAGTAGGATTTTCATTTTTCCTGGACAAAAATGCAACTTGGTTGAAAATTTGAAAATCTTGTTAAAAAGTCGGCAACTTTTCGGTTGAAAATTCAAATCTTTTTTGAAAATTTGTCTTTCTGATTTCAAAATCACGTGCTTTAGCAGAAATTACATTTTTTTAGGATGAAAATCCAACTGTTTGGTTTAAAACTCAACAATTTTGTTGAAAAGTCATACTTTTTGGTTGAAAATTCTGCTGTTTCGTTGAAAATGTAACGATTTTGTAGAACTTTTTGGTTAAATTTAATATTTTCGTGTTGGAAAGAAAACTAAAATCTTTTCTGGATGAAACTTCAACTATTTTTTTGAATTTTTTTTTCAAATTAAAAATTCATCTGTTTTAAGAGAAATTTCATTTTTCTGGAATAAAAATGCAACTCTTTGGTTGAAAATTCTACTGTTTTGTTGAAAATTCAACTATTTCGTAAAAATTTCACTTCTTGGTTGAAATTCATATTTTGGTGTTAAAAAATGAACTGAAAGCTTTCCTGAATAAAAATTCAACTATTTAGTTAAAATTCATCCCTTTTGAAAAAATTCGTCTTTTTGGATTGAAAATTCAATTTTTTTCGTAGAAACTTATTTCTCGGTTAGAAATTCATATTCTGATCGTGGAAAGTCAACTTAAATCTTTTTCGACAGAAAATTAGAAATTAAATTATTATTAAAAAATGTATCATTTATTTAGTTTTTTATTTGATTTATTTATTTATTATTATAATTAAGAAAAATATATTCTTCTTTGCTTGATTATTCAACAATTTTATTAAAAAGATTTGGTTCAATCACTTTGTTAAGAAATCATTTTTTTTAGAGTTATATTTTTATTAAAAAATTCATCCCTTTGGTTAAAGAGTTTAACTATTTTAACTATTATTTTGGTTTGAAATTATTTTTAAACTGAAAATTTAACTGTTTCATTTTTTCATATTTGTATTTTTTGTACAAATGAAATTGTTAATTTGTTAAATTTTAAACCCAAAAAGACAAATTTTTAACAAAACAGTTGAATTTGCCAAAAAAAATTATGTCTTTTCAAGAAAATTATTAAATTTTCAACCAAATAATAAAATTTATAACTAAAAAGATAATCTTCAGGAGAAAATACAAATTTTTTTTGTATTTTTTATTCTGTATTTTTTAGCTGGAAATTCAACTATTTTTTTCAAAATTCATCCCTTTTGTTAACAAAATTCGTCTTTTTTGGATCGAAAATTCAATTTTGTTTTTAAAAACTTATTTTTTCTTAAAAATTCATATTTTAATCTTGAAAAGTCAACTGGAATCTTTTTTGGATAAAAATTCAACTTTCTTATAAATTTGTTTTCTTTTCAAATAAAAATTCATCTGTTCTAAGAGAAATTTCATCTTTTTTTGATAAACATTTTTTGATCAAAATTCGTCTTTTTCGATTGAAAATTCAACTTTTTGCGTAGAAACTTGATTCTTGGTTGAAAGTTCATACTTTGTTCGTGAAGAGTCAACTAAAACCTTTTTAACAGAAAATTCAACTTTTTTTTTTAATTTATCTTTTTGGTTTATCAATTCATCCGCTTTGGTAGAAATTTTTTTTAATGAAAATGCAACTTTTTGGTTGGAAATTATTCTTTCTTGCTCGAGTATTCAACTGTTTTATTTGAGAAATTTTTTTGAATCATTTTGTTGAGGAATCATTTTTTTGAAGAGTTATATTTTTTAGTTGAAAATTCATCGCTTGGGTTGAAAGTTTAAGTATTCTGTTGAAAATTAATATTTTTAAATTGAAAATTCAACTATATTGTTGAAAATTCAATTTTTCATTAAACATTTAACTGTTTAGTAAAAAAGTCTTTTTTTTATTAAAATTAATTTTTTAACTGAAAAAGTAACTTTTCCATTTTTTTAAGATTGATCTCTATTAGTTGAAAATTCTACTTTTTTGGTAGAAAAAAATAATCTACTTGGTTTAAAATTTCATTTTTTTTTTTTTGGGTAAAAATGCATCAGTTTCGTGTAAAAATATTTTTTTTGCTGAAGACATATTTTTTGTTTCTAAATTCAATTTTTGTACAGAAAATTCGTCTTTTGGCTTGAAGGTTAAACGATTTAGGTAAAATTTTTTTCTTCAGTGAAAAATCTTTATTTGTTTGATTGACATATAAGCTATGACAATTTTTGTTGTGAATTTACATTTTTTAGTTGAACATTCAACTATTATTGAAAAAATTTAATTATTTTGTTGAAAATTCAAGTATTTTGTTAAAAATTCATCTTTTATAGTAGAAAAGACATTTCTTTGTTAAAAATGAATTAATAAATTTGAAAATTTTGAATTCGTATCTGGAATACTGTTTTATTCCATTTGTTTGCATTTCCATTTTTTATGTTAATGAGCCTCAAGAATTTTAA
>CAKNXH010049886.1:6330-24061 GCA_932178445.1 Andricus quercusramuli
TTAAAATAATTTCGAAAACTGCGCGTTCTCTACTATAATAATCGGGAGAATGTATGGTAGGGAAAGTTTTCAGTATGTTCAATGTATATTTTCTACTTATTTTGATTTTTAAAAGTGCAATCTACGGCGGTGTTTTGTTTACCGCTCCAAAAATTGAGGTTATGTGTCACTATTTAATCAATATTTTCAGAATTTCACGTAACTCTGACTGGATATATGTCAATTATGAAATAAAGTTTTCTCTTATTTGCTATACACGTTTGGATAAACATATAGCAATGTTTAAAAATCATTTCTCTCTTTTCACTTAAAAAAAATACATTGCGAGTCAAAATGATCCAAACGATACATTACAAAATATAAGTATTAAAATACCAAATGAAATATAAAATAAACTGAACACGAAAACCATTTGCACTCCGAAATAAATTGTACGTACATATAAATTATGAAATATATCTAAGTGCCCACGAACAAGAAGACTGCAAATTGTCAACATTTAATAACGAATCGATAAACGACCTAGCCTAACCACCGCAACCGAAAGGAACACCATGTTATATGGATTTTTCTTGCCACGTGATCAGGCGGTAACTTGGAACTGCTTTTATTCAAACCCTGATACTAAATGTTCGAAATTAAAATCATCAAAGTGGAACTCTGTTGTCTGGCAAGTATTCGTGAGCTTATAATCTGACATAACATAAGCTTTTTAAAATTGAATAAACTAGTCAAAAGTTACGATTCGTTGCTTTGGGTTCTTTACCCCATATTAACTAAGGTTAAATTATCAATTCTTTATCATAATTTTGTGCGGGTAATCAAATACCCCGTCACAATACATACATACATACATATATACATAAATACATACAAACATACATACTTACATACATGCATACAAAAAGCCTCAATGCACCTATATACGATCGAAAATTCGTCTGTAATCAGGATTCAACTACTTTGTTAAAAATTTGTCTTCTGGTAGAAAATTCATCATTTTTCGTAAAAAAAATCATATTTTTCGGAATATTCAACCTTCCGGGTTAAAAATTCAACTGCCTTCCTGAGACATCGTTTTTTAAAAATGAAGATTCAAATGCTTTATCACAATCTCGTCCTTCACGGAAAAAGGTAGATAGATTGTATGAATAACTAATTCACATAGTAAGAAAGAATTGTGAGTTTGACTTTTGCAAGTGAGTTCGATCTCCTTTTTTGCATTGCAATAAGCACTGCGCGAGATTGTTAGCTTTACTATTTGAAATTATGAGTAACTTCAGTGGCACTACTAGGAACGTGTAGGCCCCCTCCGAAAAATTTCTTAGGCGGTCCGCTTGAAATTAAAAAAAAAGGACGGCATATAACTTGCTTATCAGTAAAACAACAGATTTTCGCTTCTTAATCTATAAGACAGACCACCCACTGACATTTTACAAAAGGAAATAAATTGTCAGAAACTATTTTGAAAATTTATTTCTCCTTTTTGAAAAATCATCCTTTTTTGGTTGAAAATTAAAATATTCAGCCGCAAATTAATCTGTTTAGGTTGAGTATTCAACTATTTCATTGAAAATTCGTATTTTTGGTTCCAAAAATCAGCTACTTGAATAAATTAAGGTTTATCTAATATTTAACAAATTTCGACAATTCATTTATGATTTTAGTTGAAAATTGATCTCTTTTGTTGGAGATTCGTCTTTTTAGCTTGACAATTCAAAAATTTCGTAGAAAATTGAACTATTTGGTTTAAAATCAATCTTTTTTCGATTGATTCAACATGTTGAAATTTCGTTTTGTTTTAAAATGAAAATTTTTTCAAGTTTCATTTTTGACTGAAAAAAAATTCTAGCTGCGAATTCAACTATTTGGTTAGAACTTGATATTTCCTAATTTAAACTTTATCTTCTTCATAGACGATCCAACTATTTTGTTAAAAATTCGTCTACAGGTTGAGAATTCGTCATTGATAGTACAAAAGTCATTTTCTCGGGTAGAAAATGAACTTTTTTGTTGAAGATTCAACTTTTTGGGTTGAAAATTCCGCAGTGGGCACAAAATTTGGCGACGTCTTTATGACATCGTTACGACATCTTTACGACAACTTTACGAGAGCCTATGTCCATGGCTTTAAGATGTCTTTACGATATCGTAAAGACGTCGTACGATATCGCAAAGACGTACGATCTGTCGATGTCTTTTCGACATCGTGAAGACATCTCAACGACATGGACATAGGATGTCTCAAAGTCATCGTAAAGATCTCGTAACGATGTCGTGAAGACGTCGTCAAATTTTGTGCCCACTGGGTCAACTGTTCTTACTTGAATTTTTATCTTTTCAGTTTAAAAATACGACCATTTGCTTACAAATGCACCATTGTAGATTCAAGATTCAACTTTTCAAATAAAGTTATCTTTTCTGTGAGAAAACTCAACTGTGTATCTAAAATTTGGTACTTTTGGATTTTAAATTTATCTTTTATGGTAGAAAAGTCATCTTTCTTAGTTAAAAATGTATGTTTCTTGGTTGAAAATTAACTTTTTTGCTTGAAAGTTTAATTATTTTGTTATTAATGCAACTGTTCGCTTAAAAATTAACTTTTTTGTTGTCAGCATTTCTTAAATGTGTCATTAATTCGAGGGAATAATAACTTTGTACAAATAAAGAGCAAAACTTGTATGAAAATTGAAATTCTTTTAATAATTACGAAATATGCTGAAAAAGAAATATTATTCTAGAAATTCATCAACTGTATTATTTATACCGCAAAATAAGAAATTGTCACTTGCTGCAAATTTCTGTAAAGAGACACTAATTTTTGTTCCGAATATAATTGTAGTACGTTGTTAGAATATTATATTATCATGAACCCCGTGGAATTTTTCTCGATACTCATAAGTCGATACTCGCCAGATGAAGCATTTTGGGATGTCGTGATATTAGCATAATACATTTTTCCTTTCCAGAAGCACGTCTCCGCAATTAAGTCATAAAAGGGATTAAGCGTTAGAATTTCGCCTGCACCTAATAGCAACCTTTTTCTTAGCCTGAGTGAAAGAACCAGCTAATAAAAAGAAGTTCATAAAGAAGAATTTCTTACTCTCCAAGTAAGGGTCAATGGCAACCCTTGGGAATTTCCCGTGGGGCCCAAGGCTGTTATGAGGCAAGGGGTTCTGCAAAGTCCCTTCCTCCCACTATACACTATACTATAGGGGCGTGACACGGCACAAGGATACCAACATGGCCCGGCAGACACAGTAGTTTCCTTCGGTGCACTCAAGTTGAGCTGGCGGTCAGTGCTTGGCCTTTAGGAATAAGCGGGCCCCTTTTATTTTTCACCCGAATTGAGTCAAAAAGGCCTTCCATCTCCTGTTTATCTTTATATCACTGGGTGCTCACTCTACTGTAACTATATAAATATTTTATACTAGATGGTCCAAAAATGCATTGATAATTTTTTTTCTCGAATTTCCATGCATATCGTTTCTAATGCATATTATAATACTACTTTCTACTGATGATAACATGTTTACGTAAATTGTTTGAACAATTTATTATTATTTTTAGCATTTTTTCTCTTGAAATAGATTTATAAAGTCGCGGTTTTTTCCGAACTTTTCGACATATTTTGAACTTTTCAGTTAGATCGAGGCAGTTTTTTAAATGAAATTTTCCACTTTTTGTCCACTTTTCAAATAGAGTGAAAAAAATGTCGGTAAGATAGGAATCCGATGAATGCTACGTGCTGCCACACCAGGGTGTGGTGTTCCATACGGTGTCTGTAGGATACCAGGTCGCCTCCTAGAGTATGCACACCTTACCCCCGCATGCGGGGCTCTGCGGGGGTGGACTTCTACTTCCTACCTACTCGTGGGAATAAAATGGCGAAGTATCAAGAAAAACCAAACAGGAGTATACGTGAGGAGTTGGGAGGAGATTTGGATGTGGACCTATGTGGATTCGGATGATGTGTTGGACAGGATGCAGGATTTCTGCTGCACGAAGCGAAACATGTTCATGCCTATCAGGGATCGACAGAAGGAGGCACAGCTTCTAATGGAAAAGCTGGCAACGAGCTTAGGCTATGCTGAATCTTCTTACCAAGACGCGATAAAGCATGTTGGAAAGGAGGTCGCAAAAAAACACATGAAGAAGGCATACGCGTTCAAGATCGGCAAATCTGTGAGTGAAACTAGCCAAACGGAGACCCAGATGGAAGACGCCAAGGAAACTCACGCTCCCAAACTTGTGAAGCGCGAGCGGGAGGCCACACTGAGTCCCGTTGAGGCAGGCTCCTCGAAGCGTAGGAGGAAGAAACCGAGGACACGTGCTGCAGCAGTAGCGGCCTCAACATTGAAGGGGAATGATGAGGGAGCGGCGACGGCTCCACCTGCATCCACCAAGAAAAAGGAGCCGCAGAGAGGAGCTCGACCCGAGGCGATTTTAATAAAGCCGGCTCAGGGTTCGAGCTATGCTGAGGTACTGAAGGACTTTAAAAAGAAGGTTAAACCTGACGCTCTTGGTGTTGAAATCAAGAGTGCCAGAGAAACCAGGAAAGGGGAGGTACTCGTGGAAGTGGGATCTGCAGCGGATGGCAGATCAAAGCTATCCGCTGCCTTCAGGGGAAGTCTGAAGACTTTTGTGGAGCTACCTGAGGAATTGGCGACTAGACTGGTGCGCACGGGACACCTGAAAGTAGGTTGGGTATCCTGTCGCGTCAGGAAAAATACGGCGAAGGCTGCGATCGACGAGCGGCCTGTTGGAAATGCGGCAAGGAGGGACACAAGGCTGCGGCGTACGAAAGTGCGCCGCAGTGCTTCCTCTGCGCTGCAGCAGAAGGGGAGCCCCGGACTGATCATCAGCCGGGGACGATGAGATGCAGGGCGTTCAGAGAGGCCGCTTCGATGAAGAAGCCTCAAGGACGCGCTGCCTAACCGAACATGCCCAGCCAGGATGCCGAAAGCCGACGAGCCCGTTGTGTGGTACCACCACACTATTGAGGACGATGCATACATCCTGGTTGGGCGTAAAGAGGTGAAATGCCAAGTGGCTAGAAATCGGGAGCCGAAGCACGGCCTTGAGATGGATTTAGTGAACTGATGCACAAGGCGTACTCTCAACCAAGTCAAAAATGCTGCTGTATGATGCTTCATACAGATCCTAATGAACTTGTAGATGCTTTGCGTTTTTACATTAACTCTCATCATTCATTACAAAGTCCCGAGTGTCAAGCAATTGTCCACATATTGCGTCAAAGAAACATAATATTTTAGTGAGCATGACCATTATGAACTTTTGTTTTCACTATGTTTGACTTCTATAATTACGTTATGAGATTATTTTGTTAAACTAACCCGGTAAGAAGGTGCAAATTGAATTTCATTAATTTGCGAACAAATATCGTCGAATTTCAAACGTTTTGAATACCTTATCAATTCCGTTTTTGAAATATACATTTTAATTTCTTTTATCGTGATTGAATTGTGTCACATTTCAATCTCATTTAATGTGATGAATATTTCAGCTAACAAATGTATACATTTTAATTATAATTGGAAGATAAAAATTGAAATCAAGTTAATACTGTTTGATACCGTAAGCCAAAGTCGAATATTGAAGACAATTTAATTCTCTTTGGCGAGTGATAATTGGGAGCAAACCAATGCCATTGAATTACGTCTGGCGACCGCGAAAATTGATGTCAATTTTATCCCATCTGGCACGTATAAATTGCGAACAAATAAATGCTATTCAATTCGAAACAGAAAACTCGGAAACTGAGATCAATTTAATACCGTCTGGCAAGTACGAATTGTGAACAAATGAATTTTATTCAATTCGATACAGAAAAGTCGGAAATTGACACCAGTTTAATACCAGGTGGCAAGTACAAATTGCAAACAAATGAATTTTATTTAATTCGACACAGAAAACTCGGAAATTGAGACCAATTCAATACCATCTGGCAATTACAAATTGCGAACAGATGAATATTTCTTAATTCGATACAGAAAACTCGGAATTTGAAGTCAATTTAATCACTCTTGTATGGTTCAAAATTAGAGAAACTTAAAATTTGATGTCAATTTATAACGTTCTGATGAGTGAATTTTAAAATTAGTTTCTTCAGATTTATTTTAAATAATGTCAATAAAGTAAGATAAAATAGTCTTTTTGCGGGCTCTAGTCGCTTTGCGGGCACATTCTCATCGCGCACTCGATAATATATTTACCTCGCGCTTCGCGCTCGATGATGTATGTACACACTTTTTTGAAGTCCAAAGAAAAACGCCTAAGAACCAGTTTTGGTTTAATTTACTGAAAATGCTACCAGCAATCGAAAATTCCGTTTCTGGTCAAACAGTGTTTCTTTTATTCATGGAGAACTATATTTAAATTTTTCTACATAAAAAAATGTAAAAATTTGATTTTTCGTTTATTTTGTAATGTCATTTTTTACCATTAAAACAAAAACTACGCTTCCTAGAAAAAAATCATTAACAACAAATTTGTCAAAATTTAAATTTTGGATTTTTCAAAAAAAAATCAAAAAGTTGTTATGATAATCTTGTAGGGGTTGCAAAAAGCAACGTTTTTCTCTCTATGACTTTTTTTCATGTCGTACGTTGTTTGCCTTAAAATGTTGATTTCATTTAGTTTTTTTTTTATTTTGAAAATGCTATAACTCTGATAGTTTTCTTTTTATCGGAAAAAGTTGTGAAGATAAATTGTTCAGATTTTTGAGTACTGTGAATTGCCGTACATAGAATTTCGATGTTTCGAGAACAAAAATGATTTCAAAAATTTGAAAATACTCTAACTTTTTGAATTTTCATCAAAAATAGCTGGCTAATGAACTTGTTCTTTTTTGGGGGGCTTGAAGAAATGTACCAAAGCTCAATCCAATCTGATCATTTTTTCGAAAGTTATCGTGCCTACAGACAGACAACTTGGTACAAATTGTTTTTTCTAGCTCCGGGGGCCTCAAAACGTGGAGACTTGATGAAAACCGACAAAGTCAAATTTTACATAAAACCAATACATTCTCATTAGGATGAGAATGTAATAATGCAATTAATGGAAATGAATTTCACCAATCAATATTAATTTTGAAATAATAACAATTATTATGTTTAATCTAATCGAAATGTATATAATTAACTTACCTTTATGTACGATATAAAACTGTAATTAAAAGTTAGTAATGAAGCATACATATTCAATTTCTTTAAATAAATTACTTACAGTACTTCATATAAACGTAAAACTGCATAAATAATATTTTATAAATAACAAAAATAAAAGAAAAATATAATTCGCAATCGGGAAAAAGGTGATAAAAAAAGTAAGCATAATTGAATAAAGTAAAAACAATTTTTATTACACACTACTGTGCTTCAATGTTGTTAAGGATTATACAGACATACTGCTTTTGTTTAAAATCTAGACGCACTATCTTTGACTTGATTTCTGCTAGGTCAATGGGTGAAAGTTCCACATTTCCAGTGACCTCCCAGATGTGGTGAACTTTCACGTCCCCAACAAAAAAAGGTTTGAGGATCAATACTTTTAGCTCAATCGAACACTTAACATTAGGTATAACTTTTATTCCAGTAATTTGAGCGATTTTACCATTTTTTAACTGAACAATGGTGTCGTTAAATTTCTTAGACCTAAGATATTTGGTACTGCTATAGACCTGATTGCCAAACAGACATCTCGCAAACTCTTGTTCTGTTTCAAACTTGTTTTTCGGATTTGGCCCGAAGAAAGTAACATTTTCAAATTGAAGCGCAGATTTAGTTTCAGTTTTTGTACCGAAGAGATTTTCACAGAATGTATTTACAATTTTTGAGCGATTAGGATCTTTGGGTTGACACTGATAAGATAGACGGATGAGTGAATTTTCTGAAATTTGTTTTTCAACGCTTTTTGGACCATTTACCGTGTCTTTTAAAGAATGAATGTTGTGTTCAAAAGGAAACGCCGATGTTGCCCAGAGAGGACCTGACATTCTGACAGAATGAACAGCGTGCAAGAGAATGTCCCAGCAAAAAAGAACGCATTGATACGAATTGAATTGTAAAGACTGAGACATCCTGAGAATCCCGCTTTGCGACAATGACGCATTGGACCAGTCTGTCAATTCGTGTAAATCCGAGAAGATGAGTTTCAACTTTGAATATTTCTATACGTGCAAATACAGCGCTCAAGTTTGACGTCAGCGAATTCTATTCAATGCGTCAGCACGAATTTGTTTCGATGTTTGCTATTGCGTTTCAATCCGAGTGATTTAAAATCGAACTTTAATTCGCCTGGATCCGTCAACGCGTGAAACGCTTCAACATTGGTCAATGCGCCTTAATCCGTGAGAGTTAAGGTCTCCCTTGAATGCGTCTGAATTCGACAGCACGCAAACTTTTTAACATTGATCAATGCGTCTCAATTCGTGACAGTTAAAGTCTCCCTCCAATGCGTCTGAATCCGTGAACGCGCAAACGCTTTAACATTGGTCAGTGCGTCTTAATCCGTTAAATTAAAGTCTCCCTCCAATGCGTCTGAATTCGTCAGTGCAAACTGAAGTAAATTTTACTTTTTACTTAATAAATGAAAATAATAGAATAATAATAGTTTTATAATAATCGGAATGTTAATAAAATAATAATTGGAGTTTCATACGAATTATTAAAAATTCTCCTTTTTAATACTTAACAATTTTTTGTTTTTAAGTTAAACATAATTACTAACAATTCTATTTCAAATATGTTTATTTATTGCCGAAGTGATACAAAAGTGTCAACTTGGGTTTTTCCTTTTTTTTTGCATAGAAAGAAAGGTTTTGTTAAGGGGTGAAACCACTCTAATGAATACGAACCTTTTATTCATACAAAGTTTAAAATTTTTCAAATTTAATGTATAAAACAACTTTAAGTAATGAAAATCCAAATAAGGTTTTCAACAACAATGATTGCGTGACTTTCGAGAAATTTCGTTACACCACTTTTTTTTTAGATAGATTCTTAAATATTTGAGCTGATAAATATGCTCAAGATTATTCTGCAATTAAATTTCGTTGATTCTAATATTTTAAGAGTACTATTTTATTAATTCTTGTTCGAAATTGCATTTATTTTAAGGCTGCGCCTAGTATTCCCGAACAAATAGGGGAGGTGAAAAAGCAGATGTATGATTCTTTCCCAAATTTCGGGACGACTGGCCAAACCTATGGAAAATATTTGAATACGACACACTTCGTTATTTTAAATTTTGATTCGTAAATGTAGCCAACATAAGACAGCTGCGCATGCGTGTTATATGAGAAGTCACTTTTTACTATTTTTGATCTGGTTTGGGTTCATAGGACAAATATATTAAGCACAAATAAATAAATTATTACTTTTTTACATAATAATTATACTTTAACGAAAGAAATAACACAAACCTCTTGCGTGTTTACTGTATAACGTTAGAAATGGCAAAGACATAACCTCAAAATACTGAATCAAAACAATCAGATTATTGCACAAAAACAGCATGTGACGTCAGATTGAATTTGAAAGTGATATTGAAAAGTCTCTTATCACCTTAAGGTAATTTTTATTGTTCTCCTTTAAATATTCAGTAAAAGTTTCGTAAGAAAAAATCGGTTGGCAAACATGATTACGACAAAGACGAGCGACGCGCAGGCTTTTGGAGGGAGACGTTGCAAAGATGGCGACAATCTGTGTTATTAACGTGTGAATGTAACAACGCCGGGCTGTTTTGCATCGAAAATAATTAAAATAACACAAGATTTTCATATTCCAATTACACCTGAAAGTATCCTTCCATCGAATGTGATCCTGTGGAGAGTTCGCGAGTGTATCAGACAAGAGTGAAGAATACGAGTACAAAATGTCTAAAACTGACGAAAACGTGTCCCCCGGGGACACTGGGGAAAACTCCAATGATTCTTCGGCGGAAACATCGTCTTCGAGAGGTGGAGGAGACTTCGAAACAAAGATCGAGACCGACAGAAGCAAGCGTTTTGATTATCTGCTGAAGCAGACCGAGATTTTCTCGCATTTTATGACAAATAACCAGAAGGACAAGAGTCCTTCGAAAGTTAAAGCAGGCAGACCCAGAAAGCAACCTGAGGCCGGACTCCCTCCTCCGAAGACACCTGCAGCTGGAGGGTCATCAGCGAAAGATGCCGCGGATCACAGACATAGTAAAACCGAAGAAGAGGAAGATGAAGAACTGCTTGCTGAAAGCAATGTCACCGTCGCGCCTACGACTCGCTTCGAGGCCTCGCCAAATTACATCAAGTCTGGAGAATTACGAGATTATCAAATTCGTGGGTTGAACTGGATGATTTCTCTCTACGAGAATGGAATCAACGGCATCCTGGCTGATGAGATGGGTCTGGGAAAAACACTTCAGACTATATCTTTACTTGGGTATGTCAAATTTTGTTTAGCTGTCTTTACCAGGGATCCATCCGAAACTTTCGTTACGTTACTTTATCCAAAAGGTACCGATTTTTTTTGTTTCCTTGTCATTACATTTTGACAGATTGAAACAAAATTAAAAATGAAATTTTTATAACGTCATATTTTACACGTCTGGCTTTTAATATTTACATAAGGCGCATAAGAATTCGAATAAATTATTTTTTATGATTACGCGTAATTAAAAAATTTCGTTACAATGTCTGTACATATTTTGAGTAACGTAACCTAAACTTGAGTGAATATAGTTAGTTTTGGCAGTATAGGAACATAACAAAAATCACGAAAGTATTTTATTTCGTTTCGGTCGGGTCCCTGATTTTTACCCATATTATTGTGTATTATTTTGAAATATATTATGGAATGTTTTCAAATAAGGAAATGTCTACGAGTACCGAAAAAAACAAGCTATACGTACCGAAATTTCGGTACAAATAGCCCCTTTTCCAACTCCCCTTATTTGTACCGAAAAAATCCAGCTATTTGTACCGAAATTTCGGTACACACAGCCACGGCCTTCAAATAATTTTGCTTATTCATTTATTTGATTGATTCAACTTCAATTCATCAAAGCACAATTATTCAATTCTCTCAGCAATTACAGTCTCACTATGGATACAAAATAAACCTGTATCGTTAAGATTCAAATGTTTGTTGACATAATAAATAAATTGCGAAATACTAGACATTTTAAAATGTGTTTGCACTCATTTGAAACGTAAACTTCAGTGGAATTTTGATCGTTCAGAACCTCATATCAATAATTAATATTGTTTATGCGATTAGAAAATATTTAAAAATTGGCCACGATTCCAATTCGAAATTGCACGATTTTAAGACAATCAAATTCAAAATCTTGAATCTTTATTGCTTTAGTGTTTGAAATTGAAACTTTAATTATTCGGAAGAGTTTTGAACTCAGAATTCTTAAGATTTGAATACGAGATAAACTAGATTAGTTTTTCAGGTCTCAAAAAAATTGTCGAGATAACGGCGTTCACATTTTTTAATCTTGAAAAAGCTCAGAATTATTGAATTTAAATGAAGCATTCCAAAGTTGCGCAATTTAAATTGCGACTTAGATATTGTTATTATCGTCGCCATATTATAAGCTTAATATTTAATTTTGTCTTTGTTTACAGACTATTAATTACGTTTCTAATTTTAGATTAATTTTTTTATGGAAACATTGAAAAACTTTGCCATTTGTTAGAATCTTTTAACAGAGTCCTCGATTTAAAATCATCCAGCTTGCTTAAATTTGTTTTAGAAATTGTAATATTAAATGATTAAATAACGATGGGTGGCTCGAAAACACTTTTTTTTAAGGGTAACGATCCCCCCCCCCCCTCCCATTTTGTTCCAAATCCGAAAAAAGGAAATCCTTAATTTTTGTTTTTCCGATTTTAACTGCTGCCGGTTTTGACTTGAAGTTTCCCATGTAAAATGCATGGGGAAAATACACTTTTTTCAGTTTTTGAAATAATTTTTTAGGGTTTGAAAAAATGTGACGGGAAATTATGGAGGCTTGTAGTTGTAGAGAATTATCCAACGAATAATTTCATTTAATTTCATTTAAAATTAAAAATGTGGCTACACTACCAAATAGAGCTCACAGAAAATATAAAATATTACGAAATTTAAAAATAAATTTTTTGCGCTGTAACAAAGTTTTTGAAAATGTGCCAAAACATGTTTTTTTTTTATTTAGTCATCTGCCCACATTTAAAAAAAAAGTTCAATATGTCGAACCTGAAATTTATGCAGCTTGAACAAAACAAATCATTTTATTATTTTGCTTTTTTCGGGAAAAAATTGTTGTCAAGCTGAAGAGATGTCAGGTTCGAATCAATCTAAGGAACAAGTGTTTATACATTTTCCAAAAAATCCAAAAAAAGCAAAATTTTTGTTTTGCATTTTTGAATGTTTAAATTGTACATTTGAAAAAGAGAACAGAAGATATTAATCGATTTCAAATTTTTTTTCTTCATTTCTTTGGATGTCGGTCCACAAATTGTTATTCCTCAGCTTAAACGAATCCGTTAATTTTAGCATTTTTACTTCGCTCTACTAAAGTGTATTTTTAAATTCACATTGAAAGTATTAATTATAGTAAGGAAGAAATGACAAATTTTAGAAAGAAATATTTATGGAGACGATGTTAAACATATAACAATTGTGCATTCAACTAATTTTATTCTGTTCTCGGACTTTTGTATATCACTGAATGGATTTCCAACGACCTAAGTATATCCAATTTTTAAAAATAAATTCTTCAATGGCAGAAATCATTGCAAAATAATTGAAAATTATTTGAAAATATAACTTTTTTTATAAAAAGATTGTTTGTTTTTTTGAACATATAAAAATAAATGTTTAATCTTTCCCCTATTTTCCCCTTTTTTGTGAGAAAATTACCCTATTTCCCGTTTTTTGAGCTCCTTTCTCGCTGTGATCCCTGAAAATAGTATAACGATCTCCAAAGAAGGGAATAACGTAACAATGATTTAATGACAGCTTCAGATATTATTGACTTATTTTTTAGATTTTTATCGATGGTGGTTAATGTCGAAGAAACATATGGATGGGTTAGCTGCGGACATGGAAAGTGACAGTTGTCCACCCAAAAAAGATCTAGAAATTGGTTATTAATCATTTTTTGATAAGACGCGTAGTTTTTGTTTAATCGTGAAAAATAAAATTACATAAAACAAAAAGACACAAGGTACAATAGAATGTTTAATAACAAAATTGTTTCCCAATTAGATCTGAAAACTTGCTTTTAAACTTTCTTTCTCACGAGACTCGTGATAAGAATGTGTTCGTTAGAGCCGAAGGAGCTTTAACAAAAGAGAATTCGCAACTATTAAACTTCAGTTTTTGATAGTTTGACCTATGATTTCAAAAAACCGTGATTATGCATTAAATATACAGAAATTCGTATAACTAATTTTGATTTTTTCTGTAGCAATCCATAAAGCTACAATGGAGGCTCCTTCTACTTCGCAAGGAGGCGGACATTTTCCAGCAGTTGGATATATAACAGAAGACAACTCTCAGGTGAGAGTATTCTTTCATATGAGACGATTTTTCGTTTACTCGTCAAATCGCGTCAATCGTTACTCTCAATGTCGTATTGTGACTTATGAAACGTTTAACTTTTATTCACATGAAGTTTGCTTTCTGCTTTGTGTACTACAGTTTTTACGTCACTTCCTAATGTTTGAAATTACAAAAATAACTCAGGCTTCAAACTTTCATTTTATAGATTCATATTGGAAGAGGGCTTTACCTGTCAATGCAGGCATGGAGTTTAGCTCTAAATGTGCCAAACACCAGAAAAGTTACTTTCGCAAAAAATATTCTGGTAGCCCTCTGCGGATACGACTACTTGACTAGAACAACGATTTCCGGAAGGGGAAGTAACCGCAATCGGCAAACAAAAATGCCCGAGGAACAACTGGATTCTCTAATCCTGCTAGCAGTTAGAGGTAATATTAAATAATTTGTCAATTGCATATTTTTTTCTAGACTGGGAGAAATCACGAATATTTACCGGGAGAATGCCGGGAGACGAAATTTTGAAAAATACTGGCCGCCCTGAAATAACAATCATTGATTAGAAACTACCTCAAATCGGAATAATTACTCTTCTAATTTAAAAAGTGTTTAGTTGAACATTTTTTGTGTTGATTTTGTTGATGGATGAATACAATTTCTCCTGCTTTATCACCTGTTAAAATTCTACATCGCAAAAGATTATATATCACGTTTTTCGTTGAGAATTCATCTTTTTTGTTAGAAAATTCAACTACTTAGTTGGAAGTGGAATTATTTGTTAAAAATTTATTCATTCGGTTGATGATTCATCATTCTAGTTAAAATCTCCCTCTTTTGTTGAAAATTTAATTCTTTTGTTGACAATAATGTTTCCCAGGTGATAATTAATTATTTTCACTGAAAATTTAAGTCGTACGTGTTTGGTTTAAAATTTATCTTCTTAAGTTGAAGATTCAAATTTTTGGTTTAAAATTCCTGTATTTCGTTGAAAATTCCAATTTTGTGGGAGAATATTTCATTTTTTTTTGTGACTAATTCATCTTTTTGGTTGGAAATTCCTTAAAAAATAAAAATATTTGTTTGAAAATTCATGTACTTTGATAAAAAAATTCATCGATTTTGTAAGAACATTCATATTATCGGTTGAAAATTGATCGTTTTGATTTGAAATTTTTTTTTCTCTTATTTAGAATTATCTTTCTAAGCTGGAAATGTAACTGTTCCATTTTTTGTCGATAATTTATCTTTTTTGATAAAAATGTAGTCTTCTTGGTTAAAAATTATACTATTTCTTTGAAAATTTACTTTAATTTGATTGGAAATTAATATTTTTACTGAAAATTTATATAGGTATTCTATTTCTAGTTTTGTTGAAAAATCGTTTGTTTTTTGTTTGAAAATTTATTTTTGGAACTGAAAATTATCCTACTTTATTTTTGGTGGAAAATTTATCTTTTTAGTTTGAAATTCATGTATTTGGTTGAAAATTAAATTTTTTAAAAATTGAAGATTCATCATTTTAGTTGAAAATTTTGTGGCAAATTTTACTTTTTTTGATAGAAATGTAATCTTTTTCGTTAAAAAATTATCTGTTCAGTAGAAAATTTAATGAATCTATTTTTTAAAGAATTAATTTCTTTGGCTAAAAAGAAAACTGTTTGGTAGAAAATTCTTTTTTATTTTTTGATAGAGAAAATTCATGTTTTGGGTTGAAAAATACACTATTTGGTCAAAAATTCATATTTTCGGTTGAAAATTCATCATTGTGATTGAAAATTAATTTCTTCGGTTGAAAATTTGTTTCTTTTTGGATCAACATTAATTTATCTAACAGAACATATAACTATTCCATTTTCGCTTGAAATTATATATTTTTAGTTCAAAATTATTTAATTTCGCTGAAAACTCGTTTTTTTCTAAATATACTTCTGTAACTGAAAATTGAAATATTATATTTTTGGTTTGTAAATTTATGTTTTTTAGTTTAAAATTGAATTATGTCGTTAAAAAATAATTTTTTTGTTATCAAAAAAACACATCTTTTTCTTCGTTTAAAATTTACTTTAATTTCATTGAAGATGAAGATGAAAACGGCGTGTACTAGATTGCAAAGATTTCACAAAAATTTCTCAAAGATTGCAAACATTTCATAAAGATTTCAAGGATTTTTATACATTCGAAGATTTCATAAAGATGACGGAAAATTTCCTAAAGATTTCAAAGATTTTACAAAAATTTTGAAAGATTCCAAAATATTTTCCAAAGGTTGCACAGAAATTTCAAGATTTTAAATATTTCAATAGATTTCAATGAATTCACGAAAATTTGAAAACATTTTGAACATTTCACAAAGATATAAAAAATTTCGAGGATTTCAAAGACTTTCCAAAGATTTAAAAATATACCCAAAGATTTCATGAAGACAACTTATGTTCGCAGATGACCAGGAATTATTTATTTAATTTAAAGGGCCACCGTGAATTAATAATTAACAATACTTAACACTTTTCAGACATATACAGTTTCTATTTGGTCACTGTGAAAAAGTATTCGCCGAATGCAGCCGACGATGAAGCCGGCAAAGTTCACTCTCACATAAGTAAAAAAATAGCTCAAATCAAGGACGTCAAGAAGAAAGCTTATGCCCGTAAACCACAAAGGGAGGTCATGGGAGCCTCTTCTGCAAAGAATGATGAAGATGATGTGGAGGTTGACTTGGGCAACGGAGAGAAAGTTCTTCTCTCTAGTCTTTCAGACAGTCTGATCGAAGCTGATGATACCGATGACATGCTGGAAATGTTGGACGTGAGGGAAACTACGAATGAGTTGGAAGGGAGCGAATTGCAGTGTGAGTTGGACGTGATTTGGAGCGAACCGCAGAAAGATTCAGAGGCGAGCAACACGCAGGAGAACTTCCAGGAGGTCGACGAAATAGATCCTTTGGCTCTCAGCGAGAAGGAGAAAGAAGTTTTGGAAATGTTAGATGGTGCTGGGGAAGAAATCCTAGTAGCAGATACAATGCTATAGAAACCATTTAGCTACTACATAATACTAAGAGTAAAAAGTATTATATTTGTAAGAAGCTTTACTATATTAGATTCTCTGTTGTAGAAATTGTTACTTAGTTCTACTGCAAACGTCAATGAATTGTCGTCGAAATTTGTATTCGCTAGTCACGAAATTAATTGAACTACCGTACAATCGCAAAATTTAAAAAAGATTGATCTCGTACCTACTACATACTAAGAGTAAAAAGTATTATATTTTTAAGAAGCTTTAATATATTAGATACTCTGATGTAGAAATTGTTACATCGTCTTACGGTCAAAGGTCAATTAATTGCCGTCCGAATTCATATTTGCCAGTTATTAAGCTTTACTGAACTACCGTTCTGTACTGAGCAGTTGAGCAGTTGCTCCTAAGAGTGAAATATTTTTCAATTTTGATGACATTTTAAAGCAAATTCAACCTTTGACTGTATCGAAGTAAAAAAATTCTTGAAATAACTCATTAAGTCACTGAAATTAATGATTTTCTACATTAATGTAGAAAACTATCTTAAAATTTAGCCAAAAAACAGTGCAATCTCCAGATTTAAAAAAAAGATTTATCTGTTAGCCACTTAATAATAAAAGTAGAAAGTATTATATTTTCAAGAAGGCAATAAGCAAATTGTTACATCGTTTTACGGTCAACGGTCAAGTAATTGCCGTCGGAATTTATATTCGCCTGTTACTAAGCTTTATTGGACTGCCGTTCAGTCGCGAGATATAAAAAATGTTTATCTATCAGCTGTTAAAAGATACTAACTAAGTCCTTATCAAGAGAATACTCAGGGTAGTGTTTTCTTCGAATAAAAGGAACATTACTTTCAAGGAAGAAACGCAAATTGATCGTTTTAATATATACAAAGTGCAGGAACTTAATAAATAACTTTATTTTCTTTCGTCTTTGAAAGTAGTGATTTCTCGATTCTAGAAAATGTTACTTCGTTTTACTGTTAAACCCGCATAACATCAACCTTGAAAAAACCTTCATTAAAACTGAGCAGTTGGCACCTTTAAAACGTGGAAAGACCTGGTGCATATATAAATATATAATATTATATGTATATAGATAATAATATATATTATAAGTATATATTATAAATATATCATATATATATTATATGTATATAA
>CAKNXH010049886.1:24161-36574 GCA_932178445.1 Andricus quercusramuli
AGCTTTTTGAAAATTGAGGCCTGTGTTCGCCCCGAAAACATGAAATCACTTAAATCACATCCTTTTTTGGTTAAATGCTTTTGGGGCAGTCGAAAACCTACAAATTTAAACCAGCTTTAAATATAGGTAAGCACAAGCGATTTTCCATTTTCTGAAGGTACCAACTGCCAGGTTCTTATGAGTTTGCTATTAGGCGGGAAAGGTTAATTAATTGGCGTCGGAATTTGTTTTCGTTAGTCTCTAAGCTTTATGGAACTGCCGCTAAATCTATTTTTCAATAGTTTAAAGTACTCCTGTTATAATGTTATAAAATTTCTATAATTCCGCAAATAAGTAAAGTTTTTCAATGTTTTTGGGTTAAATTTAAAGAAAATTTTCTGCATTATTGTAGTGACTTAGAGATAAATTTCTAAACTGTTTGCTTCAATGCAGCCGAAGGCTAAACTTGGTTTAATACACAAATTAAGTTTAAAGAAATGTTCTGACTGATTCAACTGAATTTTAATAAAATGAAATTTAAACGATTTTTAAAAAATTCCTAAGAGTGAAATATTTTTCAATTTTGATGACATTTTAAACCAAATTCAACCTTTGACTGTATCGAAGTAAAAAAATTCTTGAAATATCTCATTAAGTCACTGAAATTAATAATTTTCTACATCAATGTAGAAAATTATCTTAAAATTCAGCCAAAAAACATGGAAACATTTAAGTTATATTTGGACTTATTGATATTTATAGAAAACATTGAAATTTCAAGTTTTTCTTTCGAATAACTTACAATGAAATTAACAGATTGCCTGCAATTTATGCCCATTCGGCTCACAACTTCATCAGCTTCCGTGCAATAATTGAAAGAAAATTTACAGTTTTATATTATTACAAATAGAGTGCTTTTTTAAACTATTGGAAAACAGATGTCCGGAAAATTTCGCACGGCAGTGTATATTATCACATTATTTATATAATCTTGTATGTGTAAACGCCCCTGTAATCGAGATAAAAAGTTTCAAATACATATACTTGAAAACGAAAATTCTTGTTATTATTATTCGCAATTTCCAACAAAAGTTTCTGGTGTCGAATCCGGCGATTTATATATTCTGTACGCAAATTAATTCAAGTCAATTCCGTTTAAACCATTCATTTTTTCGTTTACACTTTAATTCCGTTTTGTTCTGGCGTAAGAAGTGCTTTCATTTTTATCACTATCTTTTCGTGTTCACTTTTTCGTTCACACTTCAATCCCGTTATGTTCTGTCTTACGAAGTGCTTTCATTTTTATCACTTTCTTTTCGTGTTCACTTTTTCGTTCACACTTTAATTCCATTTTGTTCCGTCTCACAAGTGCTTTCATTTTTATCACTTTCATTTCTTGCTGCGGCGCTGTTCTGCATTCAAACGTTATTTTCAAAAACGACATTCATTTGGATAGAAACGTTTCTATTCAATTCAATCCACACCTTCTTACCGGGATGGCCATTTAAAAAAAAAACACAATTTCAGGTGCGAATCTGTCGTGCTAGAACCTCAGGTTGATATCTGAAGTTTTTGAAAAATTGCGAAGAAGGCTCATAGTCTCAAAAAACGGACAAGACAGAGCAAATAAGATACAAGATTCGGACTCAGCGACCTCAAGAACAGATAAGTCTGGTTTCGTGGATAGGCAAATATTTCTTTTTTGTGTACCTGCATATTTGATAATAGTAATACTTAAAAGAAGTATAACCTTAAATTGAGTTAACTATTGCAGCTTCCTTTTGAAATTATCTTCTGAAAGAAACGCAGAGAAAAATTTAAATGCTGTCACTTCAAAGTCACTCATAAACGAACTGATGGCGGGCAAGAAAAAGCAAAGGTTATATTTTAAGCTTCATATAATGACGCATTTATTTATATAATTATTACAATTCTAAAAGATTTATATAATTTCAGTGTTTTATTAACAATTCCATTAACGCCAAAGAACGACAAATCGTCGACTTCACTTGAATCTGCGGCTTCATCAAAAATATCTGTATCTTCATTGTTAGAAAGTAGCAAAAAAAGGTACCATTTTACTTTTTTTTATATTTATATTTAATTTGTAGAGGGATTAAGCAATTTTGTGCATTAGGCACATACAATGATTTTTTAGAATTATATATGTATTTTCAGTGCTTTATCGTCAGCATTGACAAAACATCAATCTGCAACGGATCCAAAAGGTCTTTCCAACTCTATGCAAAGTTCTGCGAAAACAAATGCAAAACAGAGCCGTGAGACAGAAAGAAGAAATTTTGAACTCGACAATCCACACACCTTGAGTCAAAAGGCTTTTCAACAAAAAGTCATAGATTGCCTTGAGTGAGTACAACTACAATATAAGGACAGTGTAACTTTGAATTCTTGATTTCATATGGAGTGAGCCTTCAAATATGATTCCAATTGAATGGAATGATAAAGAATTTTCACAGAAGACTTTTTGTATTCTTTTTTTTCGAGCTATATTATCCTATTCCACTTAAAGCTAAAAATTAAGGCGCCTTGTATTTCAAAAAACAAAGAATTTTAGTATTACCAGTCTCCAAATTTTTTTCGACACAACATCTCTAATCGTTTATAATTTTAAGATGCTGCAGAAAAAGTTCTAACAAATGAATTTATTCTCATCGTAGCTTACTTAATGATTTTAGAACACTGATATCGGGTCAAAGAAAGATTCTCCATAAGTTGGATGACCGAAACCGCCTGAAGAAAGATCTTAACTTGTACGGATCATTAAAAGGATTCCCTCTCAATACCTTCCAAGAGTTCATGGATTTCGAATATAGCGACGAAAAAGTTAACCAATTGGTTCGTTACATTACCAAATAGATACAACATTTAACAACACAACTTTTATGTAATAATTAAAATGGATGAAATGGGAATTGATTTTCTAGTTGTACGATATTATGTCTTGAAGGTATTAGGTCTTAAAATTGTTCTGCTTTTCTTGTTACAGTATTCGCACTTAAAGACAATTGGCGGCAGTAAACTTAGAGAAGCCTTAAGTTTTTATTTGAGGGAAGCTATGACTGATGAACTGATTTGTAAATTCACTTGGTTGGGAGATGAAAATCATGGGAAACTGCGAGGAGCGAAACTTGTTGCAGTAATTTATCGTAAGTAATTATATCCATGACAAAAACTTTCACTTTTTCTGTATTCTTACGACTTTTTAAAAGTCAGTACGTATTAGAACTTATGTTATTTTCTCAAACCACAGTAGCTGCAACAGAATGTCGTCAATTTAAAGGACCCGAAACGAGGGAAGAGTTTAAGGATGAATTTTTGGAGGTCATTAGAGCAGCAAAACAGAGATTCAAAAAATCCAAACAGAGGAAAGAAACTGCAATCGAAGATTTCGATGAAGATATGTTGGTGCAGATTCAAAACACAATAAATAGTGACCAAATTGAAGACAACGAATATCTCCTACAGAAAGAGGAAAATTTAGCAGCAGTTGATGAAGAAATGTTTCAGCAGAGAAAAAATAATTCAAGGATCGTAGAAAATCTTGCATCATCCGATGGAGAAACCGAAAGTGAAGCATCATTCGATCTCCAAAATGCGCTACAAACCATTTCTGATGCCGATAAAGACGAAAGCGAAGAGGATTTATCAGATTCTTAGTTGCATGTCCTTTAGCCTATTATATGTCATCAGTCTGAAGAAGCTAGCTTCTTACCAGAGGACGTTTGAGTTTAATTTTTTGTTATTTTGTTCTCGTTGTATTTAGTTCCATTCGTTTTAAACGAAAAAACGTTTCTTCGGTTTTTGAATATACCTCTATATAATTCAAAACTTTTACTCCAATTATAATTAGTAATATTGAACCAATTATTGAAACAGTTGAGGCAAAAATGTTCGCCAAATTGTTTGCTTATTTCTTTAATTCATAGACTATTTCATACTAGAAAAATGTGACTAGTACAGATATACAGTTTATGTACTTGTTTTGAAAACTTATATTCTAAGTTAATTAATTTTCATGCTATTTGTAAGTTTAAAAAAATAATGTTTCAGTTTATGATGTTCGGACATTTCTCTATATCAGTGAAAACTTTCTCTTGAAATCTAAAATAGTCAGATTGAACTAATTACCGAAATAGATGCTGAGGTCAAAATGTTCTAGATTCCTTAATTTATAGACGATCGTATACTATCAAAATTTGACTAGTTGAGATTTACAGTTTATAAATCTGGTTGATATTCTGTATTGATTATTAGTTTGCCTTTCAATCTATTTTCAAAGTTTAAGAAAACGATGCAACTGTTTTAGTTTTAGATATTTGAAGGTTTCTATATATTTGCGAAAATTTTTCTCTACAAATCTGAATTAGTCATATTTCATTAAGTAATAAAACAGATGAGACCAAGAGGTTTGCCAAATATTGATAATTTGCTTAATTTGTAATTTTTCGTACTGATAAAGTGTGACTGGTTCAGATTTACAATTTATGAGTCTGTTTTGACAACTCATTATTTGACGTGAATTTGCTTTTCGTTCCATTTTTTCAATACTTATTTGGGCGAGAAAGATTCGTTTGGTGGTGTTAAACGTTGTACAGTGCATATTGGAATCATAACATTTTGACTCACGTTTGCTTAAAATTTATTCAATAGGCTTAAACTTATAGCAAAGAAAACTGACCAAATAACGTAAATATGTGATTATCAGCCAAAGTCTATTCACTAAATTTGAAGCAAGTGCAAGTCAAAATTTTAGGATTTGAACTCTGATGTATTGATGAATTGATAAAATAAATAAAATTATGTTTCTCATTACTTATAATTAGTTTTTAATTATTTACCATAGTTTCATGATGCACTTTGAAGCATAAACCTTGAACCGCACGTTAGTCACATGCGCGTGCGCTCATCAGGTGCGTGCGATATGCGTCGCATATGCGGCCACAAATGCGTCGCATAATGCAGACAATCAATGACGATAAATCCTCACGAGATGCGCGCAGTGTGCGTGCGACATGATTGCGTATTGTTATCTGGGAGAAGACGAAGATATGGAGCACATGTGGGTATGCGAAAGGGTACGAGAGCAAATTGAAAAAAAGTGGGTAAATGAAATCGATAACCGGCTATTAAAAGATGGCAATAAACAAATCGTTGCCAATTTGTGCAAAATTTTGACCGAGGAACCGATCGTCGGTCTTTGCAGATATGTGAAAGAATTCGAATCGAAGGTCAAAGAATACAAAGCTGTTGAATATAAATCGGAAGGATTCATAGATTGTTCACTAGTTCATAGATTGTAAGTGGATTATAATTTTTAGAATATAAGTTTTCTTCTATTCGATTGGCTCAAATGTCTTTTTGATGCGTGAGGGCAGATGTGCGAAAGAATTCGAATCGAAGGCCAAAGAATGCAAAGCTATTGAAAGAAAAATGGGAAGGGTTCATAGATTGTTCATAAGTACATAGATTGTAAGTTGATTATAATTTTTAGACTCTTAAGTTTTTCTATTCGATTGTCTCAAAGGACCTTAGTAATTAAGTATTTTTGATGCGTATGGGATTCATCTCGTATATGTAAATATTCATAAGGATGTACATGAGAGAAATAAATAAATAAATACTAAATATATTGAAGAATTATTTACATAAATAATAATTATCATAATAAATTACATTGAACGATAGTTCGATTATTGCTGAATGAACAATAATTGACTTCACAGGACGATTCTGAATCTTTTCAAAATTAGGCAAGTTACAGATTTCAACGTTAAAAATGGAAATTTTTAGAGAATATTTCATAAGATTTCAAATAGTGTTGCAGCATCGAATAAAAAACTTCGATGTTTTACATCGATGTAGCATCGAAATAAATCATCGATGTTTCCGATAAATTGGGTCATTTTTAAGAAACATCGATCTATCGAAAAAAATATCGATATTTTAAAAATAACATTCTTTCGATGCAAAATATTAAATATTTAATAGGAATAGATATCGATATTAAATATATTATATATTATTATATCATATAAATATAAAATAATATGAAAATATGAATATATAATATATCAATATACATGATATTTTAAATATGATATATTAGTGGTTGCATCTGAACCAATCTATTCAGGTCATTACATTTTCCAGATAGGAAAATAAATAATTCAAATAAACAAATTCTGAAAAATGCTAATATTTTAAAAACATCTTTCGTGACAATATTCAAATAAAAAAGGATTCTTTCCAAAGGGCTGGCTTAGGTTGATTCTTCCCCCTTTCTCCCTCTTTTTGCCTCCTCATAGAGGAAGCTTTGTAATGGTGACATTTTTCAACATTTTTAAATTCATTTAATTAAACCCTCCCTAATTTAAAAATGTCTAATACAATGTTCTAAGCAATTGTCCGGATGTGTGTGTGTGTGTGGATGTGTGGATGTGTGTGTGAGGATGTGTGGATGTATGGATGTGTGGATATCACGCTTTTTTGTGAACACGATAACTAGAAAACGGTTGCAGATAAATTGATGAAATTTGGAGAGCTTATTTTCCTCACTAATATCTTGAAACTGACCGAAGGATTTCTAAAAATATTTATTGCATTTTTTTCTAGCACTCAATAATATTTTAAAAATCGGTTTTTTATAGTAAAACTTTTTTCATTCGCATAATTCAAAGTTGATGCAAGGATATAAAAGATTCCTTGGTTCAAAACGAATCGATTGACCTATAATAATAATACATTTCATCAAAGAGTAGGGAAGTTATGGTAATTTATATATTTTGAAAATCGGTTTTTTATAGTACAACTTTTTTCATTAACATAATTTAAAGTTGATGTAAAAACAGAAAAGGTGTGTTGATTCGAGTCGAATCGATTGACCTATAATATTAATAAATGTTATTGAAGAGTAAGGAAGCTACGGAAATGCATAATATTTTAAAATACGGTTTTTTATAGTAAAACTTTTTTCATTAGCATAATTCAAAGTTGATGCAAGAATGTAAAAGATTCCTTGGTTTGGGAAGAATCGATTGACCTATAACATCAATACAGTTTATTAAAGAGTAGGGAAGTTATTGTAATTTATATATTTTAAAAATCGGTTTTTTATGGTAAAACTTTTTTCACTAGCACAATTCAGAGTTGATGCAAGAATATAAAAGATTCCTTGGTTCGAAGCGAATCGATTAAAGAATAATATTAATGCATTTTATCAAATTGTAGGGAAGTTATGGTAATTTATATATTTTGAAAATCGGTTTTTTATAGTAAAACTTTTTTCATTAGCATAATTCAGAGTTGATGCAACAATATAAAAGATTCCTTGGTTCGAAACGAATCGATTGACCTATAAGAATAACGCATTTTATCGAAAAGTAGGGAAGTTATGGTTATTTATATATTTTGAAAATCGTTTTTTTTATAGTAAAACTTTTTTCATTAACATAATTCAAAGTTGATGCAACAACAGAAAAGATGTGTTAATTTGAGACGAATCGATCGACCTATAATATTAATACATTTAATTGAAGAGTATGGAAATTGTGAAATTGCATAATATTTGAAAACACGGTTTTTCATAGTAAAACTTTTTTCAGTAACATAATTGAAAATTGATGCAAGAACGGAAAAAATCTCTTGATTCGAGGCAAATCGATTGATCTATAATAATAATAATACACTTTATTGAAGATTAGGGAAGTTCTGCTCATTTATAATATCTGAATCATCAGTTTCAAACAGAAAAACTTTTTTCATCGACATAATTTAAAGTTGATGCATGAATAGAAAAGACTTTTTGATCATAAATTTTCAAATAGAGTAATATTATGACAATTTTTGTGAAGAAATCATGAAGCTGGGAAAGGGATAGGGTGCGTCAGAACTTTACCTTTCCCTTTTCCAGCTCAAAAAATTATTATTTCGAACGCAAGATTTAATTTGTCTGATTTGTCTTTGTATTTAAAACATTTTTTGTATTATTTTGTAATTTTTCATTTTTGGTAAATTTCTATTTTTAAATTGAGCAAAATGAAGACTTTGGTTTGTCCATTATTGAAAAAAATAACTAATGCTTCCTCTATGAGGAAGCAAATACATTTGCTAACGGGAAGCAAAGTGCTCGTGAAATGGGCACCATATAATTATAAATACAAACAAAGTGGAAACACTCGAGATCGAATTCACAGCTAGTTTCTTTTGTTGTGTAATTGTCTCTAATAAGACGAATAGGACGCAGGGTTGGAAATCTAATTTTGATTTGTGAATTTTTTCATCCTCTGATTTCGTTCGCATAAAATTATTCCTAAGAAAGTAGATTTCAATTCGATCTTAAATGAATTTTTAAATAGAGACACTGAACGAGATTCTTTCCAATCTGCAGGGTTGCTTATAATACTTCTTACAGTTCTTTCAATTAAAGGCAAACAAAAATTTTTAACATTAATTTATCGAAAGAATCCTTTTTTATTTAAATATTGTTACTAAGCATGTTTTTAAAATATTCGCAATTCAACCAATAACTTCAGATCTGGAAATTAATATGACACATTTGTACTTATCCAATAATGAGGTTGCCAGAAGGATGTGCGTATTAAATTAAAATGTCAGCCTGACGCTTATTGTCAATATATTTGTCAGTCAGCCCCGGAATTTTTCCTATTGGCTGACAGAAAGGCTGCGTCTTGCGATACCTCGTTTTTTTCACCATGGCATAAGACAACGTTTTTGTTGGCTAATTTGATAATTCGTTAACCATCGGAAAGAAAACATCGATGTCTAAATCGATGGATTGAAAGTATAACATCGATGCAAAAACATCGATCATCGCAAAGAAAACATCGATAGTTCCGATGTTTCCGCATCAATGTTGCAACAGTAATTTCAAAACAAATTTTAATGTATGAATTATTGTTCCTAGCTCAAAATTGCTTGAAACGTTATAATTTTGAAAGTTTATAAATTTTTCGATTCACTCTTCAATTCATAGCATTGAAAATGATAGCGTGGGGATTTCTACTTTTTCAAATATTTTAACTGTACAATATGTGTAAAAGTTAAAATTCAAAATTTTTAAATTTAACTGCTCTTAATTAAAAAAATATTCAATTGAAAAGTTTTAAAAGCTTTCAGTTTATACGCGAAAATTATTGAGCGTTTGAATTGACATTTTTCTAAGATTCAATTTTGAAAGTTTAAAATCCAAAGTATTGCACTTTGAGTGTTTTGATTTGCGGTTCAGTTTTTATAACTTTAAATTGAACTTCCTGTAATTTTGGTTGTAATTTATTGTATTTATTGGTAGATTCCTGTAAAAATAGTTTTCGTTTTCTGTAATTTTTTGTAAAAATTTTTCCACTAGGGTAGCATACATAACATAACATGTTGCATATATATGTACAACCAAATCATTTCCAACTTTCGATACCTCAGGGTTTACTGCAGGGCTCACCACTTTCAGCAGGTGCTGACTGCCACCTTTTTTTCTGTCATTTTTTTCTTAGTTTTCCAGGAATTGAGCGACGAGTTACGGTCACGGTGAATTACGCCTCGGCATCCTTCACACCGGGCGGTCTGAATTTTGTTTGTACTCAGATTCAAAATATATTTTATTCCAGAGGGAGGTATAATGACCGTGAAGGACTAGGGACCAGTCGAACGACAAGATTTATGAGGGCCTGTTTGACCTTGTCCCGCGACTGCCAATTGGCAGTCGTTGCAGTCAATGACTGCCTTCTGGAGAGCCCTGGTTTACTGTGATTAAACCGCTCGGCGCCTAAACATCCCGGCGCCTAAAGGATCTGGCGTCTAAATGTCCTGGCGCCTAAACGACCTGGCGCCTAAACGTCCGTCGCCTAAACGTCCCGCGCCTAAACGTCTGGCGCCTAAACGTCTCGTACCCCATTTACATAGTGAAATTCTGAAAAAGATTATTTTTCGACAAAGTCGCATCCACGTGGTATCAAGGGGTTGTTTTTTTAACGTAAAGAATTAGAGTCCAAAAATCAAAGTTGATATTTTTGAGGAGCCCAAAAATCAGAGACCCCAATTACACAGTAAAATTTGACAACAGATTATTTTTTGACGAAATTATATGGTGGAGTTGGTACTTTAATGAACCTGGGTACCATACAAAAATTTAAAAAAACTGAATTGTTTCTAAAAATTTAAAGATGGGAATTTATTTATTCACTTTTAATCGTTGAAATTATTAAGAGAGAAAGAGTCCATAATGTTCCAAGCAACTATAAAAATTCTAAAAAATGCCAAGACCGATTTTTGGGCTCCAACCATTAATGTTAAAAAACAACCTCTTGATACCACGCAGATGTAACTTTGTCAAAAAAATCTTTTTAAAAATTTCATTGTGTAAATAGAGACTCTGATTTTTGGGCTCTTTGAAAATACCAACACCGATTCTCGGGCTCCAACCCTCAACGTTAAAAAAACGCCCTTCATAACACACATATATGACTTTGTCAAAAATAATCTTTAGATAGGCGTTCGATTTTTTAGATTTGGGGGTGGTTTTTGCAAAACAAATCAAGCATTCGTGAGCCCAAGAAAAGCCCAACACTACTTTCTATTTTGTTTTTTCCATGTTTGAGTTTTTACAAAGGATGTGGTTTTTTTCGTACATAGGGGTGGTTTTTCACAACTTTCTTTGGTGCATTCGAGAGCCCAATATAAGCCCAAAATTATGATGCACTTTGTTCTTTACAGTTTTTATTTTTGGCAAGAGAGTGGTTTTTTTGCACGTAGAGGGTTGGTTTTTTAAATTATTTTTCCGTGCAGTTGAGAGCCCAAAATAATATCAAAATTGTGGTGTACATTGTTTCTTTCTAGTTTGAGTTTTTACGTAGGGGGTAGTTTTATTTTCGGTGAGGGTAGTTTTGGAAATTGGTTGTTGGCGCGTTCAAGGGCCCAAAAAAAAACCCAAAATTCTGTCCTCTTTGATTTTTAACTTTTTCAAATTTGTATGTAGTAGAGGTGCTGGTTTGAGTCAAGCGAGCACCTCCACTCCAAATTTGAATTTTCAAAAAATCTTAGTGGAGCCCAAAAATCGGCTATACAGCCCAAAAAAAAACCCAAAAAAAACAACATTCTGATACAGAAAATTTTTTGAATTTTGATTGTGGAGATGCTAGCTTGCTGGACCTAAGACTGATATGCTTTCAAGATAAGCGACGTACTTACGATTGTACACTGCAATTCTACTTTATTATGAGAATTGCATAAAAAATTATATTCACAATGAGGTCAGCAGAAAATCGAAAAACGTTTATTATATCGATTGTTCCTAATATTATCGAAAACTAACTATTAAGAAAATTAAAAATTCACTTTATTAACAAAAAGCTATTCGTGCACTTATTTTATTATAATAAATGTTCGAACGTTATCAAATTTGAAAGTTTGTCTACTTTTATTCTCAGAATTCCTTCTTCACTTCTAATATAATAATATTATCATATATTATAATGAAATAATTAAAAATAAAATAAGATAAGGAAAAAATAAAATTCAATACTTGCCCTAATAGCACGGAACGTTCCCGGAACGTTCCATGGGAACTTTCGAAACGTTCCAGGAACGTTCCAGGGAGGTGTAAAATGTCCGCCGCTTGGGAACGTTCCACTGGAACGTTCAAAACATAAATTAACGTTATTGTTATTATTATCAATAAAAAACGCTTAAAACGTAAGTGATAGGTCAAAATCGATGTCAATTTATGATACGGATATCATATTATAGTGTAGTATATGCGGCACTAACAATCTCTTACGGTTTACGAGATAATTGTTGTTAAAAACAACAATAATGGAAGGTTCCCCTCAGGTCCCAGTGGAACGTTCCCTAGAGCGGACATTTTACACGTTGCGAGAACGTTCCGTGCTATTAGGGTGGTAACGTACTTAAAAACTTATCCGACTGTTTGTTGAAAAATATTAAAATAAGTTGAATCATTATAGGAAAATATATTTTTTCTCATAAAATAAGGTTAACATAATTAACAAGATAATTAAAACAATTATAGTGCTATTTCATTATTCCGGAAGTTATTATTTTGTGAATAACTCAGTTCTTATTTTATTTTAATATAAGAGTAATATATACATATAGAATAGAACTGGAAAAGTTTGGGAAGGCTATGTCGCGCGCGCTTTCCTGCTCTGGCTTTAGTAAAAGCTGTTTAATTGTTGCCAATTACAGAAGAAAAAACTTTTCAATTTTATTTTGTAAATTTTAAAACATTCCCTGGCGGACCGGCCGAACTCAAACATTACGCTACAGCGTAACGGTAAAGTAATGGTAAAGTAATGCTAAAGTAATATGGCATTATAATTAATAAAGGAAACAAAGTTAATATGTAAATTGTTGCAATTATAATAAAACGTTAAAATTTACAT
>CAKNXH010049887.1:0-13497 GCA_932178445.1 Andricus quercusramuli
CAGGTAGTGTTTATGGTTCCGTTGTTGAGGTCGCCGAGACCCTCCCTCTCCTGGCCGGCTCAGTTCCTATCCAGCGGTTCCGATTTCATCGGAAGTGGTATCTAAAAGGATCTGCAAGCCCTCCGCACTCTCTCCCTTCAGGGTGTTGATGGTAGTTACTGTCTGTAGATGGTCTTGCAGTAGAAGACGCTTATTATTATCGTAGCGACTTAAGAGAAGTTTCCAGGCTGTTGCATAATTGGATTCTGTTGTCTGTATCGTATCTAAAGCGCTCTTGGCTGCACCTTGAACCGCTCCCTTTAAATAGTACAACTTTTGTACGGGTGATAATGTTGCATCATCATGTACGATGGATCGGAATAGGTCCCGGAAGCGCTCCCAGTCTTCTCGCCGACCTGAGAATGTGGGAAGATTTATTCTGGGTAGATTTGTTTGTGAGCGAATGACTGTCGGCTGCAGAGCTGAGAGTTCTGGGGCTGAAAATGCATATGGACGGTCAATGCGATCTTGTTCATCGTAGAGATTACTGAGAGTCTCGATGTAAGCAGCTTGGGTAGATTCGAACTGATTCTCAGTGAAGTATAGTACACCGGCAATAGTGTCCTTGCCTACGAGTTCCAAGTGATTGGATCTAAATGTCTGGAAATAATCGTTCAACAACCGTATCTGGCTACGGAGAAATCCAGATGTGACCTTTTGTTGCTCAGCAGCAAACACAGTGGTCCTTATATTGATAATCGAAGTTACCAATGACAATTGGCTCTTCAAAAGGTCCGTGGCTCGCATGATGAGATGTGTTCATAAATCCTTATAAACTTTGTGATGTATTTAGACCTGCAATTAATCCTAATGACAAAAGAGGGACCCAGTGAAGGATTTTAGATTACGAACATCGAACAATAAAAAAATAAATGGCAAGGAGGGGAGTAATGAAACTCTCATGCAGTGCGGAGACTCAGGGAACCAGATTCGAAGTTGGCTTGTAAGACTCTAATGAAGAGTTGAGTGAGGTGAAATAACAGAGAACAACTAGAGAAAATACACAATCTGTCATGGAAAACAAGTTAGTCATGCCTGAGAGCCGGTCTCACGGTGATTGCAATGTTGCAACAAATCCATAATCAGTATATCTGTCATGCCTGAGAGCCTGTCGCGAGGCGTTTGCAATGTTGCAAACCATCACACAGTCAGTAAGTACGTTTGTCCTGCCTGAGAGCCTGTCGCGAGGCGTTTGCAATGTTGCAAACCATCACAGTCAGTAAGTACGTTTGTCCTGCCTGAGAGCCTGTCTCGAGACGTTTGCAATTTTGAGAACAAGCACATGGTCAATAAGTGCGTCTGTCCTGCCTGAGAGCCTGTCTCCAGGCGTCCGCAATGTTGCAAACAATCCATCAGCATTATGGTTGTCATGCCTGAGAGCCTGTCTCGAGACGTTTGCAATGTTGAGAACAATCACATAGTCAGTAAGTACGTTGGTCCTGTTTTACGATCATGCTCCCCTCGCCAACCCACATATCCGGCTCGAAGGACCAAAATGTTACGGATTTAATGATGGACTGGCGTGGGTTAGCAAAGTGATCACATAGAGTCATGTCAAAGTCAACAAGTCAAAAAAACACTAGAATAGATATCACCATGATTATGAAAGATCCTTTAAATACCTGTTGTCGAATTTAATCAAAAACTAAGGGTTCCCAAGCCTCTCCAGCAGAGGACTCCTTCTGGATTCCAAACAAAAAAAGGCTTTGGGCCTTTGTAGAAAATTGGCACAGATGTAGCCTCCGGAAGCTACGACCACGATCGTTCGGGGAACGATCGATCCCGACGCAACCGGAGGAAATACGTCATCCGACTCGTCGCTTCCCGCAACACCAGAAGACGATCGAGTCGGGAATCATTTCACAAGGAATCACAAATGAACAAATACACTGAATTTAAATCAACAAGGCTCAGATACCTGACTATACCAAAAGGGATCACATTCGAATTTTACTCGTTGAGAAGCGAGAGTGGATGCACCCGCCGACCGCTGGATAGGAACTGAGCCGGCCAGGAGAGGGAGGGTCTCGGCGACCTCAACAACTGAACCATAAACACTACCTGAGTGTCCACTCAAACGAAAGGTAGCGCCCGAACCTCAACAACAGTAAAGGAACTTTCAATGAGAAGAAGCATTGCACAGAAAAGATTCTTTATTACTAATAAACCTGAAGGTCACTCAACATATGAACAATAACATCAAAGAAATTATTAACAATTCCTAAGAAAATTGATAATTAACACAATTATCAAAACATACTCTCGAAGATTTTATAAGCAATTTCTTTCTATTTCAAAATATTGTAAAAAAAATTAATGAAAATTGTGATTGATTTTATTAAATATGTACAAGTTATGGAAAAATTTCTGAAATAATAAAAAATATATAAATATTTCAAATATTCTAAAACAAGATGTTGATTTTTTAATATCTTGAAATTTAATTTAAAACATTTTTATGAATTTCACATGATCTTCAAATAATTACAAAATCAAAATATCTACAATTAGAACGTTACAATATCAATTCTTTTATTTAAAAACAATTTCATTTGTAAATAATTTTAAGATATATTGAGAAGTTTTTAAAGAATTAACTTTTGGAAAGTACGAAATATTTCATAATATTGAAAAGTGTTTATTATGATTCCTAAGAAAATTGATAATTAACACAATTATCAAAACATACTCTCGCAGATTTTAGAACCAATTTTTTTCTATTTCAAAATATTCTAAAAAAAATTTAATGAAAAATTTGATTGATTTTATGAAATATGTACAAGTTATGGAAAAATTTCTGAAATAATAAAAAATATATAAATATTCCAAATATTCTAAAACAAGATGTTGATTTTTTAATGTCTTGAAATTTAATTTAAAACATTTTTATGAATTTCACATGATCTTCAAATAATTACAAAATCAAAATATCTACAATTTGAACGTTACAATATCAATTCTTTTATTTAAAAACAATTTTATTTGTAAATAACTTTAAGATATATTGAGAAGTTTCTAAAGAATTAACTTTTGAAAAGTACGAAATATTTCATAATAGTGGAAAGTGTTTATTATGATTCCTAAGAAAATTGATAATTAACACAATTATCGAAAAATACTCTCCAAGATTTTATAAAACATTTTTTTCCATTTCAAAATATTGTAAAAAAAATTTATGAAAAATTTGATTGATTTTATTTAGTTTTTTCAAGTTATGGAAAAATTTCTGAAATAATAAAAAATGTATAAATATTTCAAACAGCCTAAAACAAAATGTAGATTTTTTAATATTTTGAAATTTAATTTAAAACATTTTTATGAATTTCACATGATCTTCAAATAATTACAAAATCAAAATATCTACAATTTGAACGTTACAATTCTAATTCTTTTATATAAAAACAATTTCATTGGTAAATAACTTTAAGATATATTGAGAAGGTTTAACAAAAGTACAAAATATTTCATAATACTGAAAAGGGCTTATTGTGATTCCTAAGAAAATTGATAATTAACAAAATTATCAAAACATACTCTCGAAGATTCTGTAAGCAATTTTTTGCTATTTCAAAATATTGTAAAAAAATTTTATGAAAAATTTGATTGATTTCATTAAATATATACAAGTTATGAAAAAGTTTCTAAGATAATAAAAAATTTATAAATATTTTAAGAAGTCTGAAACAAAATGTAAGTTTATAAGCATTCCGAAATTTAATTCAAAACATTTTTATGAATTTTACATGATCATAAAATAATTTGAAAATCAAAATATCTTCAATTTCAACGTAATTTCAATTCTTTCATTTAAAAATAATTTTATTTGTAAATAACTTTAAGATATACTCAGAAGTTTAAAAAAAATTACCTGTACGAAATATTTCATGATACTGAAAAATGTTTATTATGATTCCTAAGAAAAATTGATAATTAACACAATTATCAAAATATGCTCTCGAAGATTTTATAAGCAATTTTTTTCTATTTCAAAATATTGTAAAAAGATTTTATGAAAAATCGGATTGATTTTATTAAATATATACAAGTTATGGAAAAATTTCTAAAATAATAAAAAATGCATACATATTTCAAATAGTCTAAAACGTTTTGGATGAAAGTTCAAAAAGTTAGAGCCTCTTTAAAAATTTTGAGACCAACGCACGTTATGAGAAAAGAGTCAGGAGGAGAAAAACATTTCTTTTTGAACACCCTACAATATTGTTATAACAACTTTTTGAATTTTCGTGAAAAATGGAAAATTCAAACTTTTATCGCACAGCAATAATAATGAAGTACAAAAAATTCAATTTTTCGGTCAAACTATATAAGATACGAAAAAGATGAGAAAACGAAAATTGTGCTTTTAAAAAAAGATCTACACATTTTTTGATAATCACACAAGCTACAAAAAAAAATAATCAGACAAAAGTTATTCACTCAAAAAAGAGCTACAAGCTTGTTATCAATTATTTTTGAAATGATGCGTTCTAAGGAAAATAATGTATTTTGGAATGACATTCCCCTTTAGAAGATTCTTCGTTATTAACTTTAGACATTCATACAAGAAAAATTCACATAGGCGCGCGCTTCGAGCGCGCGCATGACGATCTAGTTCTACAAATTTTCGATGAAAAAGAAGAATCTTGCGCAGCAATATTCTGTCAATATTACCGTGCAAGCTTCACACAACTTTCGATATGAAAATCAAATCTTGTAATTACATGTTCATGCAATATTTCCATGCAATAATCTAGCAACTTTTGATACAATGAAAAAGAATCTTGTACAGCAATATTCCGTCAATATTATCGTGCAACATTCACACAAATTTCGATAAGAAAAATGAATCCTATAATTAAATGTGTCTGCAATATTTCCATGCAATATTACAGCAACTTTTAATAAAAAAAAATGCGTCTTGCATTGCAATGTTTCTTCAATATTTCCGTGAAATATTGGAAGTGGCGGACATTTCTCAATGGCAGCAACATTGATGGAATATTAAATGGAATATTCCGAATATTGTGGAGCAATGTTGCTACAATATTAAGGGAATATTGCGTGCTATGGGGGAAAAAAGTGAATTTTCTAGAAAAATAGTCAATTTTTCAACAAAACAGCAGAATTTTCAACCAAAAAGTATGACTTTTCAACCAAATTGTTGAATTTTAAACCAAATAGTTGCATTTTTATCCGAGAAAGATGTAATTTCTGCTAAATCAGGTGAATTTTGAAATCAGAGAGACAAATTTTAAAAAAAGAGTTGAATTTTTGACCGAACAGTTGCATTTGTTATGCAAAAAAGATGAGATATTTCTTCTAAAACAGATGAAGTAAAAAAAATTTAAGAAAAATAGTTAAATTTTCATCCAAAGAAGATTCCAGTACACTTTCCTACACCAAAATAAGAATTGTAAACTATAAGTTCATTTTCTTCTAAATATAGTAGAATTTTTAACCAAAAAGTATGTCTTTTCAACAAGATTATTAAAAGCTGCATTTTTGTGCAAGAAAAATGAAAATTCTACTATAGCAGGTGAATTTTAAAATCAAAAAGGCAAATTTTCAAAAAAAGAGTTGAGTTCTCATCCAAAAGGATTTCAATAAACTTTTCTATAGAAAAATACAAATTTTACACAAAAAGTAAATTTTTAGGAAATAGTTGAATTTTCAACAAAACAATTGCATTTTTGTCCAAGAATGGGTGAACTTTCAAATCAAAAAGACAAATTTTCAGAAAAAATATGTTTCATTTAAAAAATATTTCAGTTGCCTTAGCAGCAACAAAATATGAATTTTAAACATAAGGTTAACGTTATACGAAAGAAGTTGAATTTTTAACTTAAAAATACGAATTTTTAACGAAATAGTTGAATTTACAAAAAAATAATGTTTTTCAAGAAAATTGTTAATTTTTCAACCAAATAATAATACTTATAACAAAAAAGATCATTTTCAGGAGAAAGTTTTTGCGAATTTGCAAAAATTACATACATGAGTGAAGGACCCGCTCCCCCCTGCCGTAACAAATCGGAACAAAATGTCTTGACCCCCCCCCCCCCCCCCCGAGATGTTACGTAATTTAAGTAAGGTCCCTGAGATGTTTTTTTCTTTCTTTTTATAAGTTTTTTTCACTCCCATTTTCCAAATCACAATTGTTATTCTCACTATTATAACAAGAGCTAAAGCTATCATCTTTCTTACACAACAAAAATTGTCTAAAAGCCGCATTTTTTTAATCACTTCTTCCTCCTTCAACTTCTTCCCTTTTGCTAACATTCGTGTCTGACAGTCACTCCGTTTACACTTAACCATTTTGATTTTGAAAGGGATGTTCTCAGTGCAAAATGCAATCTAAAACTGAGGACTCTGTCCTAATTGTGTCTCTGTTCCTGACCGAGGTATATTTTCAAAGTAACCGAAATAAGTGGAAATAACATTAACCATAGGGGGAAATTCCGTGACCAGACTGACGGACGCGGCGTGCACTCCCTGTTGAGCGACAACTCGAGAACAATAAATTCAAGACTGTAAACATCCAAATTTTACAAGTTCATGGCAACCACCCATGCAAACTTGGAAATTCAATTTCTTCATCAAAGGTCAGGTACTTAGTGAACCCAGACAAGAGATATATTTTTGAAGCAAAAGTAAATTATTTTTTTCATCTTCCCGTCCAGTTTTCCATGCATGGAATTTCCATGGTTGGAAATTTACATGTCTGGAGGTCTCCATTGCAACCATGCTGGCTGCGCCGCCCCTGAACCAATCAGTCAGATGTGTTCGTTTGAATTTCGTGTACAGTTACGTTATTGTTATAACTGCGAACACTTCCTAAAACATAAAAATAAAATTCCATAGAATAACTTAGTATGTATGTATACCATTAAGCCATTTCCCTTTCGGGGTAGGCGTGACACTACCCGATTCGGGTAGTGTTTCTAGGTGGATAGTTTCTTGTAGTAAATAACTACAAGTGTGGGCTCACCACCCACGACACATTATAATACCGTTAAGGTGGTTCACGTGGAATTATACATGAAATTTCACTTTGCTTAGGAATTGTCTGAAATTTTCACAATACGGTGTCCCATTTTAATCTATCACCCCAAATATCTTCTAAAATACTTTCTCTACGAAAAAATGGTTCCGACGAAGGTTAACCAGGACCGAGGGGGACAGATGACTGTACCATCAATTTTGACCTTGAGGTCAATTTTGAAGGTCATTTGAGGGTCAAGATGACTTTTTAAAATGGAAACCTCTATTTTTGACTCCGGATTTGAAAAGATCGGAAACTTGTACGTCAAAAATGTCTGAGAATAGCAAACCTTTAAGATGCTTTCAACAAGTCGATAGAATGTAAAAATGTGAACCACCTTGACCATCTTGATCTACAGGTAAATTGTCAAGGTCATTCAATGGTTAAAAGTCAAAAAAAGTATTTTGAACAGAAGTCAAATGAAGGGCAACTGTTTAAAAAGCTCTTCGAACCTTACTTTTAGCGTTACCCGGAAACAACGACGTGGAAGTAGTAACTTCTGTTTCCTTTGGGGTGCTTATTTACCGTGAGTCCCCTTGCCTCTCACATTTGGGGTGAGCATTGAGCATTCGTTTGGTTTTTGATTTCAACTATTTTCGTGACGATGTTCACTTCATTCTCCGCTTTTTTATTCCGTTGAGAAAACTAGTCGCATGTAGTGTTATCTTCTTCCGATAATTGAACTTTTTCTTATTATCCATTTTCTTTTCATAATACATATTAGAAAAGGTTCTGGTATAGTTTTTGAAACATTGAATGCGTTTCTCGATTTTCATATAATTCTTCATAGTACGTGTAAGCATTCATTTGTTCTGGCATTTCAACTATTTTAGCGGCGACGCCCACTTCATTCTCCGCTTTGTTTTTCAGTTGAAAAGCTTAATTTATTAGTCAAACTTTTTATGCGAGGTTTCGAACAAATTTCGCAATATGGCTGATTACTTACCTACTGAAATCTTTGATATGATACTAATTTTAGGGGAATGTCACGTTAACTACGCCGCTGCATCAAGAGTTTACGCTGGACGGTTTCCAGATAGAAGACATCCTTCCAGACTAACAATAAGAACTTTGACTGAAAGAGCTCGCAATGGAATTCTTCTTCGTGAACGCCAACATACAGAGTACGACGAAAATGATGCACGAACTCTAACTGTTATAGCAGCCGTTCATTAGAGGGGCCCAAATAAATCGACATGTGGAAAAGTTCATGGGCGGTTTTTCTATCCAGTGCTCCGTTCGAAAACATGATTTTTGATACCTCAGTCAACCCGATCCGACTAATGGAAGGGGTCCCGCAACGCGTCTGAAGGTAGCGCCTAACTGCCTGCTAACAAGCGGACAATGGGTGGCTTGCAGAGCCCTCAATATCGGTTTTATAGAAAAGTACCACAAAATAAAAGTTGTCAGGGAAGTCAGACTTAATAAGTAGATGGTGTCAAAAATTAAAATTCTCCATATTTAAAAATTTGTATTGCCTACCTTACAGGGGTAAAAACGCGAAATTGTCATATCTGCAGTCTGGCCGCCCAGCGGGGTTTCGGCAATATCACTGTGCATCTCTCTTTCATACCCTACGTTCACCCGCCCCACCCGCCGTATAAACGTAAACAACGGACGAGTTCTGACACGTTCGGGTGCTCATGTCGCCAATCATGTCGCCAAGAAAAGTGACCAGATCATCTGCTGCAATGTGGTTTATCGGTGGTGCAACTCCGAAAATTTATGGTGAGAATAAGTTGCCAACTTTAGGAAGTGTCTTGCGATTCGTTCTTCATCTTCGTTTCCAAACCCCAACATCAACAATCAGAGATGCATGCAGGGAAGCAATTGAAGAACTATTGACATTCTGGCAAAAAGGTGGAATCGCAACACTGCTCACGAAGGGCGCAACGGATAAGTTGGTGAAAAGTTATAATGAATGGATTGAACTAAAACGATCAATGAAAATACCACCAAACTTGAGACGAAAAAAGTTTATTGCATATTTAGACAAACTGTTTGATATAAGTTTGATGAGTGGAAAAATTGTGTGGCTAGAAGATAGAGATTTTTATGAATCCATGAAAAACGACAGGAAGGCAAGTATGCTGAGTTTGGACAGGAAATGGGTTCAGAAGAAGGAAAGAAAACGCAAGAGAGAGCAAGGGCAGGAAAATATGAAACGTCGCTCCGATGAGCACACAAAGACTATCTTTCAGAAGACTTTAGTTGATTGCTCCAGTGATGATTCATCGCAGGAAGAACCTGAAAGAAAGGAACCTAGTTAGTAAAGTATGCAAATTCATATTTCTTCAATTCGTCTAATAAGTACTTAAACCTTAAACCAAACTTTTTTCTCGTTAACAATTTCAAATGCCACAAAAAATGAAAAGGAAAAGAATCACTGTACTTAGTATTGACGTGACATCGGCAATTTATAGGTCACAAACGAGTGACAAATTCGCACCTCTTATAATTAAGAAAACTGTGAAGTCTAAGTTGGATGCGGCTGCCAGCGAGCTCGGTCTGGAAAAGGTTTCCTTAGAATTCAAACCAACCTGTTCTAAAGCCACACTTCAGCGCCAGCGCCGGTTCAACAGAGATAATGTTGCAGTGTCACTGAAAAAATCGCTTGCCTCCGAGCCAGGACCGTTTCTTCTCCATTGGGATGGGGAATTGCTGCCGGAAGGCGAAGGTGAGTTTTAGACGGGTCTGGATTTTCTTAATTTTGAGAATTGTATAATACAATTAGTAATAAACCGGGTTTTTATTCAGATGGCAAAAAGTATGATCGCTTGCCTGTGCTTGTGACGGGCTATGGCGTCGAACAGCTATTGGGCGTTCCACGACTTGAGTGTGGCACAGATCTGGCGCAAGCTGAGGCAAGTTATGATTTGGTTACTCACTGGGGCGTAGCGGACAAAATCGCTGGTGCAGTCTTCGATACGACGGCGTGCAACGCTGGACACATCAAGGGCACCTTGTCCCTCCTCGAGCAGAAGTTAGGGAAAGAGCTATTGAACTATGCCTCTCGCCATCATGTCGATGAGCTTGTGCTTGAGGCGGCCTCAACCGACTTGCTTGGTGAGTCGGAAGACTCTAGACTTCCATTCTTCACAAAACTTGATATCAGCTGGGCAGACCTGGAAAAGGATGAGTCACTGAGTCAATGTGAAAATCAAAATAGCATAAAATTTGTATCGTGAAGAATTCGTAACATACCCACCGTCAATTGTTTCTTAACAGTAAAGTACCGCACCGCTGCGTCGAGTCGGAAGTTGAAGCTGATTCCAGATGCAGATGAAATACTTGCTGTTTGTCAAAGTCAGCTCGAGGTAAAAATTACTTCTATCAGCGTAATTTAGTCTCCCAACCGAAGTGGTGGTTAACATGGGCGTTCGTTTCACAGGTTAAACAACCACGCGGTGACTACAGAGAAGCTCTCAGCTGGATACCAAGCTGCTTGCACTGTGTGTGTTTGTTTGTCGGGCCTACGTTCAAATGTGGTTCCGGACTCCTGTCGCACCACAGGCACCACGCCATGATCTCATCCTGTTAAAAATGCTCCATAAGAATCGTCACTCAGGATCGCACTGGCAAGTAGCACTTGACAAATTTTCAAAGCATCTTTGGTACCTCTCTCCTAAGCTGGTGTTATTTGCTCTATTCGGCGACGAGGTGACTACGGAGGAGAAGAAGGGCATGGTTGCTGCACTTCGGGTGAGAGAAGGCAACGATGATCATCCAGTACGAGTGGAAGTCTCCCTGGATGAGAGCATTTCTCAGCTTGCCTTGAAAGACTTTGTTTCGAAGCAGTCCTTGAAGTTTTTCAAGGCTACTGGCATCTCAAGTAGTTTCTTGGATAAAGATTCAATTATGTGGAGGGCCAACACGGATTTCCAGAATGGATTGAAAATTGTTAGTCACTTCCATGTCGTGAATGACTGTGCTGAACGTGTAGTGCAATTAGTTACCAAATTTTTAAAGGACAATAAATTGACCACCGACGAAGACCAGAGGCAGCTTTTTCTCCTCGTTGTAGCTGACGATAGGAAGAAGAACAAACTGAAGTAAAATTCCAAGCAAATACTATACTGTGAGTATTTATTCCCCACATATTATATGACAAATGCAATATTTACCCCTGTAAGGTAGGCAATACAAATTTCAAAATGTGGAGAATTTTGATTTTTGACACCATATACTTACCAACTCTCACCTTCCCGACGACTTTTATTCTGCGCTACTTTTGTATAAAACCGATATTAAGGGCTCTGCCGACCACCCATTGTCTGCTTGCTAGTAGGCACACAGGCGCTACCTTCAGACGCGTTGCGGGACCCCTTCCGTTGGTCGAATCGGGTTGACTGAGGTATCAAAAATCATGTTTTCGAACGAAGCACCGGATGGAAAAACCATCCATGAACTTTTTAACATTTCGATTTATTTGGGCCCCTCTAGCCGTTCATATTGATCCACAAATCAGTACTCGACAAATTGAAAGAGAGGTAAGTATACCACGTACAATAGTATCAAGATTTTTAAGATCTCTGAACTATCATGCTTACCACATTGCTCTAACGCAAGCCCTCAGGCCCAACATATTTTAACGCCAGGGTGTCTAGCGACCGGGAAATCCGGGAAATACGGGAATTTGCCGGGAATTTTGTAAAACCTTGAAAAATACGGGAAAATGCCGGGAATTCTTTGTAAGATCCGGGAATTCTTTGAACGATCCGGGAATTCTGTTGCCATAAATTCCAAATCTTTATTTTCTGTGTAAAATTATTCTTATATAATAAAAAGTTTGAAAAACGTAATTTGTCTTTTTGAAAAGAAGGCGCAGATCACAGCTAATGAACATCGTTTTCTTGGGCATGCGCAGAAACTCAAGTTTTCAACTTCGAAAATCGAGTCGAGACCACGGGAAGTTTAAGTTACTTCACGTATATGGCGCTTGTGTCGTATGTGTCGAAAATTGCATGGTTAACAGGCTTGGGAAAGGCTGCATATGAAATATTAGCGCCGCGTTCGGAAAGATTGGAACTATCAACTTCCAAAAGAAACTTGCTTGTTTTTGCCGTAGGTAATGTACAGGAGTTTCGTCTTCTGTATCAATTCTCCATACCATGTGTCGAGTTCAACCCATGAATATCGTAAAAGCGCAACAGTGGATGTCCAGCCAAACGTTAGTCTTATCTGATTTTAAATTTTATTTTTGAATTAATAAATACCTCATTTTTGTAATACAAGCGACTGTTTATTTCAAATTATGCTCTTTCCGGGCGCTAAGCTATTGTCAGAGTCCCAATCCTCAAATAGCTAAACACATCACAAGAACAAACCGGGAAAAACGTTATTTCTGATCCGGGAAATCCGGGAATTTGCCGGGAATTTGTAAACGGAATTTCGCTAGACACCCTGAACGCGTTTCAATTTTTGTCAATAGGCTTTGCAGATGGTATAGAATGGTTTAGTAATTTTCAATTATTTGAGCAAATGGAATTTGTTTGAATAATTTATTTTTTTTAATTTTTTAAATCATAATTATGACTACTTCATTTGTGGAATATTGATCAACACTGGTTACTTGATTTTTAATTATTTAAACACATTCCATTTGCATGAATAATTTTTTTTTCAAAAATTTGTTTTTTCAATGAAAAATATTACTGAATTATCATTAAGTGACATGAATTTATTTTCAGATATTTTCCAATCGTTGAGGTTATAAATTATTATTTATGTTCAACAACCTTTAATTTGTTTCAACAATATTTTTTCACCAAATTTGTTAGATTTTTTCTGATATTTATATTAAAACTTCTGGTTGTTGGAAACAATAATTTTGTTACATTTCTGAATTGGCATTAAACAAATGGGATTTCTTTACATAATTAAAAATTGATTAACCAATGTTAATAAATATTCCACGAGAAAGGTCGATTTGGAATAATATGGGGGGGGGGGGGGATCGTTCGCCTCTAGTAAGAAAAGAAATTTCGCCATGCGTTTTTGGACCTCCATAATGTACATGCAGTTTTTTAAAAATGAAATTTACAGACTTCTGTGATACGTTGGAAAAGCATAAACATGCACATCAGGGCCAGTATATTTAAAACTGTTAAAGCAGTTTACCACGCAACAATTCGAATTGCCCTTTCTAGCTTTTTGACTGCGTTCTGTCGCTTCTGCCATAATCAACAAACCTAAGAAAAAAGTTTTTTCTCATAACATAGCGAAGTGTTAAAAGTTTCACTTGAAACTCAAGACGACTAATAAAATACTCAATGTAATTTAAATAAAAATAAAATATACTCCATAAATATTCTGGGATAACTGAACTTTCTAACCTCAAAATCTGACAACTAGCATTACTTTTACAAGAGTAATAGATCGTATAAATATGCAAATATATGTAATATTACTTATCC
>CAKNXH010049895.1:0-11445 GCA_932178445.1 Andricus quercusramuli
TATATATATATATATATATATATATATATTATGTATAATATAATATATAATATGAATAAGAAAATAAAAATAGAATAATAATAAGATGATAGCTCTAAGAAAGAATCCAGAGGCAACTGTTGTCACCTCCAACGCTCGCAGCCACTGTGCAAGGACAACAGCGGTAAAAGACGAACTCCAAACTACACCATGCTTATAATTTTGCACCTACAATATCATCGCAAAAGATTTCTAACATCGTATTAAATTTATAACATCCTTATCTCATTAGGCACTTGACTCAGTCCATGGCTGATGATGAAAAACCGGGTTCCCCTCAGTCAGCGCAACGAAATGGAAACAATTTTCTTAGCCGGATATATGTGGTATTGACCTTTTTAGTTACTTGCTCTTCAAAGCCCAAATTCTACCTCATTATCAGCCCAAGGTTTTTCGATTGGAGACAATGGAGAGCTGAGTAGTATTTAGGATGTACACCTGTGTATCGTCTGCATAAATGTGTATGGTTAATTTGATTCTTCCCTCGGAGGTAATCTCTACCCAACGCAAAAAACACTTTATGGAGTTAGGAAGATCGTTTGTGTAAATAGAAAACAAGATAGGGCTACTCACCGCCCCTTGAGGGGCTCCCCTATTCACCGCTCTGCGTGGAGACATGAGTGTAATCTGCGAGCTTGATACTACGACTCAAAAGCCTGAGACAAGTCCAGCAAGGCCAGCAGGGTTACCTTTGAACAATGCAAGGACCTATGTACCTATCTGATCCAAGACGTGAGGAAGAGTTGTTGCAGCTGAAAAGCCCTTCCTGAACCCCGATTGATTGGCAGAATAGTTACGGGGCACCAAATGATGTGGGGCTATCTTATTTGGGATGAGGATGAACCATAGTTGACCCCTATGCTGAGGGAAACCTTTCCACCCTTAACCAGACATTCCTAATGTTTAATAACACAATAAGGCACGAGGGTGCGCAAAGACAAACTGAGGAACTTTTTATACCATCTGATCCCGTAGCTGTCGAAGTGTACGATCTCATAGCACGATTTCTATCAGACGACTAAAGGTGTCCGATTATTGCCTCTGAAGCTACAGCTGGTGGTATGGTTTCTAGATGGAAGACATTAATGTTAATAGGATTCATAGATAGATCTCCCCAAGACAACTGTTTTTGTCTTGACCAGACAAAATCCAGGTATACCTTCTCCCACATGTGTTTGGAAGAGGGTCTGTCTGAGAGGCTAGACAAATACCCGCCTTTTTCGCGCCGGAGGGAGCAAGTTGCGAGGTTACGGAGGAGCACATTTATTTCTATCTATGACAGTTTTTGAAGTGCGCCATTAGGAGCGAGTTCTATCCGTAGCCCTAGCCAATTTCTTCACAGAGTCGGAGAACCAATGCGCCCTGGCTTATGTCGCAGAAAATCAAGTCATGGTCAAATTTTTCTGCTAGCTTGGCCACTCCCGAAACTAAAAGTGGAAGGTCGTCGCTTACAAAGAGAAGGTCCAAAATCGAATTCGAGCGGGTCGGTTCTTTGATAACCTGTTTGAGAGATAGAGAGCGTGATATGTGAAGTAACCTAGCCCAGCATGTATGGCAGGTGTCCGTCGCATTGATATTAAAATCTCATAAGCAAACCATGCGATGTAATTCACAGGTGGCACGAACCAAGGCCTCTTCCAAGTCACTGTCCCAGGACAGTAGTCCAGACTTGACTATTAAAGATGACCTTAGCTGCGAGTATGAGTATAATAATCTTACTCTATTTTTTGAAATTTGAATTCAGATTTTTGTAGTGTTATCATGTAGAGCAAAAGCCTATATGTTATTGCACCGAACCTTTTAGTCTCACGGGGAAAAAGTTCAGTTAAAAAATGTAGGTTTCACGAATATCTACAAAATGACGGGTTGCACGTTAATATTCTTTAATTTATTTACAGAATGACGGGTCGTACGTTAATATTCGTTAATTTATTTACTTTGAAAATAATAAAACCTATGCAAAATTGCCTTTTTTCAAATATGCAATTATTTTTGAAGTAATCAAACAACAAGTTTCAAACTTTCAGAAAATATGCCTCTTGCCACTTTTAAAAGTGTGAAAATCTTCAGCCCAAAATAATTTTATTAGTATTCCCAAAAAATCACTTTTTTCACTACTTTTTGCCACACTTTCGGGAATTTCTACAAGTTTGGTCTATAGGATATTAACTAAAGTGGGTGATTTTCCTCTATGGTTATTTTAAAAATTGTTAAGAATTTTGCACATTTTTTTTCGCGGGGGTAATTTTTCAAATGTAGATGTTGCCAACAATAAGGTACATTTTACTGTCAATCCAATAAACAATAAATTGATGACAAAATTAAATAAGATAAATAAAATAGTTCTAAATTACAGGCAGTAGATATCATTTTTTGGGAATTCATCAACAGATTTATAACCAGCACGGAAAGCTAACCCAAATTTAAAAAAACATCTTAATACGTCAATTGGTTGCTAAGGTATTCAAACTTTTTTCAATTTGAACCCCTGAATTCAACTATTACACGAACGCAGGGCCGCGCGGCCGGCAGCAGCGGTCCCCCACAATAAAATGAGAATGCACCGCCTCGTGAATCTTACAACAAATAATACAGCTCTTATTCTATACTCGTTTTTCCGCTAAGTGTACTTGATAGCACAACTCCTAATAATTATTTTGGGCTAAAGTTTTGTGCACTTCTTAAGAGTGGCAAGGGGCATATTATCTGAAAGTTTGAAACTTGTTGTTTGATTACTGCAAAAATTATTGTATATTCGAAAAAAGGCAATTTTGGATAGTTTTCATTATTTTCCAGGTAAATAAATTAACGAATATTAACGTACGACCCGTCATTCTGTGGATATTTGTGAAACCTACATTCTTTAACTGAACTTTTTTTTCTGTCAGAAAAAGGGGTTCCTTGAAATAAACAAAAAACGCGTTTTTGCTATCTTCAAAGATTGTTTACACACACCGTCGGTCCTTGGATTTTAATTAAGATATATAGCTTTTGTTCTACATGCTAACACTACTATAATCTGAATTCAAATTTCAAAGAATAGAGTAATATTATCATACGCAAACTCGAAGCTAAGGTCATCTTTAATATAATTAGCGTTCTCACCATCTCTCGTCACCTTGAGGCTTCTACGATCAGTCCGAATTAAGCTAAAGCCTCTAATTATTATCGCAGAATTGGGAACATCAGGACGAAGACAAGTTTCTGAGATCACAAGACTATCGATATTATACAAATGGATCAAGTCTGTGATTACACTTATTTTAGGAGAGATTAATCTCGGAATTATGCTGCTGAAATGAGAAAGACTGAAATCACTGAAGGAAAGTTTTAAATAAATGTCCGAAGAAGGGCTAATAGAGAAAAAAAGTTGATTTTAACTGAGAACCCATGTCGTTACATATAGAAATACGCGAGACGTCGGGTGAAAGAATGGCGGGATTTAATTGAGAAAGATTAGCTGACATACCCGTTGAGTCTTGAAGGCAGATGACTGAAAAAGAGTTCATGGACGAGACACAAGCCGAGCTTGAGCCACAGTCCGAGAAGGCATTGCAGGAGAGTCTAAAGGAAGTAGAAAAGGTGAAGTCACTGGTGTCACCACTTGCAAAGCTTTATCAGAGATTTAAAAGGTTCGAACGAGTCAGTCAAAGCAGGGATCCTTATTAGCTTAAACGAAGCTTTCGACGCGTGTCGAATCCACTCTGTTTTGATGAAGATCCAAGCTTTATCGGGAAGTTTACCTGTACCCAATTTGGCCTTGACTATCTTCAGTATCTTATAATGATCTAGAAGGTGGTTGCAATTGATGTGGACTGGACCGTCAGCTAGGTTAGAATCGACATTGTGAACCATTCGGGATTTTTGGTTTCTAACTTTAGCTGTGATCAAGTCATCCCCTAGTTAAGCGACGTTAAACCTGACTATTATTGGACTAGGAATGGTCTTATCTCCCACCGGAACTCTAAAAACGTCCTCGATGTTTGTTTTATTGTTTTCAACTTTACGAGCCTGAAAATCGAGTCGACGAGGTGTGGGAGCTTCTCCTGAGAGGACACTGGAATACCCGTGATAATTACCTCCCTGTCTCGGTCCGCCTGTTCCAGGATTTTTTTTCCTTTCTCGTATGTGCCCGGTGAGTTTAGCTGATGAGTTCCTTCTCGTACTATCGATAGTTCTAGGAGTACTGCATACTCGATGATTGCTGATCGGCGATTTAAGATTTTCAAGTTTCGAATTGTTTAAGCTGGATTGTATTTTGCTCTGGTATTTTTTCATGTTGACCGATAGAGAATCGTAGTTGGCAGATAGGTTCGAGATTGTTGAATTATAACTTAATATTGTATCGTTGTGAGCCTGGATGTTTAAGCTCATTTGAGAGCCATCAGCTTCGACTGTCTCCAACCTCTCGCAAATGGTGTTGAATTTCGAGAGTATTTTTAAAGCTATGGGGTCGGAGAACTTTGTTTAACTGATCCGACTCTAGTAGATTTCAAGTTAAGGCCACCTATTCGAGGAGAATCGTTGTTGAACTTAGGGTTGCTTGGCAGAGTGAGATTTGAGCAACACGTACTTGGAGAATTCAGAATGTCCTCCTCAGCAAGTTCATCTGCCTCATGCTCTTCAACATCTATAGCAGGCTGTAGTTCTCTGATTGACATTGAGGAAACTACTGCAGCTGCATCATTATCCGCGAAGCAGTATCGGCAGGCGCTACAGACAAGCAGGGTTCTAGCCTTCTTTTGTTTAACCTCGTAAGAATAGCAGCATCATCTCGCCAGCTGCGTAAGCGAGGAAGAGCTAGAAATCCTGAGCAAGTAAAAAAGAAAAGAAAATATAGTCGAGAAGAACAAAAACACGAAATAGAAATAGATATTGGTGATTTTAGTGGTAATTCAAAGGTTCCTGTAGCGAAAAGTAGAGCATCTGTCAAAGAGCAACCCGTTTAACATTAACGCACCTAGGTAGTCTCTCTCAAGTTGCGGTGGATCTCTGTCATTTACGTTATTTATCGATTCCCTCGACACATGAGCACAATTCATGTTTCTGACCACAAAAAAAGTAAACACCATTTAAAAAGTTCAAGACCTGAACCAGACTGGGTCAAGGTCCTCATGGAATCTACGAGCTCGAGTGAATTATGCTCGGGAAGCCGAGAAAACACTAAATACGTCACATAGGAGCATACTGGAATTTTTTAAAGGAATTGTCACTGATTAGTGTCAGGATTAAGCCTAAAAGGCACACGAAGTAACCGAATAATGAACCGAAAATTAAAATACTGCACGCAAAAGTAAGAAAATTGCTGTAAAAGTACAAAAAAACATCAAACATCTTGAGCTGTCACACAAATACAACAGGTTACTTAGCCCTCCCGAGTTGAATTGGCCTTGAAGTCATTGGAATTCTGTCAAATTATTTTAATCTCACTTGATTCTTTACATTTTTTAATTCCTCAATTACTCTGAATTCTTTTGAATTCCCGTGAAGTCAGTGACTTAATTACATTGTTAAAACTTTGTTTTCAGCTCGAGGGCTGGACATCCCGCATATCAGAACAGTCATAAATTATGATGTGGCTCGTGATATCGATACACATACTCATAGGATAGGAAGAACGGGTCGAGCTGGAGAAAAAGGTACTGCATACACGTTGATTACGGAAAAGGATAAAGAATTTGCTGGTCACCTTGTGAGAAATCTCGAGGGAGTGAATCAAGAAGTGCCTAAAAGTTTAATGGATTTAGCAATGCAAAGTGCTTGGTTCAGGAAGTCAAGGTTCAAAGGAGGTAAAGGAAAGAGTTTGAATGTTGGTGGAGCTGGTCTGGGATTCAGAGGGAAAGCTGAAGCACCGAATGAGCAGGTATTTTGATTAACTTTGGTAATATAATTTGATTTACATAATTTGCCGTTTCATTAACACTTAATCACTTACCTTTGTACAATCTATTGGTAAATTGTTTTTTTTTGTCATTTTCAGAGTAGTGGATCTTCGACTCAGCAACCAAAGGACATAAGCGAAGTAGTGAAGAAGTTGGAGAGGCAAGGGCCTGGAAGCGATCGGCTTTCTGCTATGAAGGCAGCTTTCAGGAGTCAATACACTTCTCAGGTTCGTATCTTGAAATGAAGCGGGGAAAGCTAAACAGTGTTGAGTCCAATCTAGCTTATTTTACAGGAGAAGCAAAAAACTTCCTATTGGAACAATTTACAACCAATTGGATAAATTATTTTGTTCTGTTCAGGTGAATGGATCAGTTTAATAACCATTGTGTGGAGAAATAGATGCACCTACATGCACGTATAATAATCTAATGGAAATGGCGATGGACTTAACACTGTTTAGCTTTCCCTGGCATTATAAATAAAAATAGTACATAAATCATTATGGAAATCATGTGAAATACATATTTTTATTTTTGTCATAAATAACACTATTTAACAGATAAAATTGTTAAATACTTGTCAAAATCCTACAAGGACCGTTAAATTGGTAAACAAATGGAATATCTTAAAATAATTCATTCATTTAATTTGAATTCTTCGATATTTGAATCCGCTAAAATTTATCATCTTGTCAAGTTGAGAACGCATAAAATTGGAATCTCTTAATTTCTAAAGGTTTTGCGTTTTTAAATGTTTATTTTCAAATGTTTCTAAAATGAAATAATTAAAGTTTGAATGTTTTTATTAATTAAATTTAAAATACACTCTCGTCGCAACGATGGTATGCAAATACCCATTTTTCAACATTTACTTGTGAACTTGTGGACTCGTGCACTTGTTCACCTAATTTTCTCAAAACTTTTTCGAGTTCGAGGTATTCATTCTCATCATAACACTCGCTCTTTACGATTGGCATTTCTTACATTCAAATTAAGTTATGTGAGTTCGGAACATGATGTTGCGTTTTTATATACGGCTGACAGGTTTCAAAACAAAACAAGATAGTTAAAATAAATGTTTAAAGGCCATTTTTTAGATCTTTTTAAGGCTAGATACTTTGCGGTTGGCCCGAGAACCCAGAAACCCGCCCTTAAGGGTGTTGGTTAACTCCGACTTGGAAATTTTTTTTTAGGCATGGCACTGACTCCATATATAATTTTTCCCGAGTATTTGAGAGCGAAAGAGAGAAAACTTGTCAAATATCCGGGGTATTGCGAGATCCTCGGATCAACGAAATTTATAGGAATGAAGCCTTTTGCTGAGGGAATAACTATTTTCGCGGAAATGATTAATTTTTCGAAAGGGAGAAATCTGCGGATAGCAGAAGACAGCATTTGAACGGCGCGAACCGTTCGCAAATTTATTTTTTTACTCACAATTCTGACATCACAGAAGTATTTCCAGAGGCTAGCTAATATTCGAATACCCAAATCTTGATGATAGCGAACTTAAATTTCGCGAAATACGTCGCGAAATGGAGAAAAATGTAGAACAAAATTGAGATGTCCTGTGTATGTGAGGACGATAAGACTGTATTGGTAAGCAGCAAAGCAAACTCGCCAACAGACCGGCTGTCAAATTTGCGCTCCGAATCTTCAATGCTCTGAAGTCCGCACCACACATTGCCACTCGCGAAATCGTGGCGCAAATATTAAAAAAATTTTTGAAGACAGCAACTGCAAATGCACCAATTTTATAGATAAATCAATTTATGATTATATGTAAATTTGTAAATTTACCCAGCTTCAAATTATAACTTTGAAATTATGATTTGAAAATTTTGAAATTATAAATTATAAATTTATCAAGTTATCCAGCAATAAATTCCGAAACCATCAAATTCGATTTCTGGAATTTCGAAATTAGGCCCTCTGCAAATTTATTTATAAATTCCAAGTTTATCAAGTGGTCCAACTATAAATTAATTATATGAAGAAGCTTGTAACGGTGGACACGGATTGTAGTCATCTTTTGTGTGCGAAGAGGGCCTCATTTGAGATAAAAAAAGCTGAAACAGTTTACTAAGATGGAAAGCGGTTTACGAGAAAAAAGGGTTACAAGAAATCCGCGCAATATAACTATCGGTTTGAATTATAGGACTAAAGAGTAAGGAGCGGCGGGGTAATGGTCTAGGACTCTAGGTTCAAGGCTACAGAATCTGCCGTCATGCGTTCGCGTCCTCGTACTCTCGTCAATTTTTTTTTGTTTCTTTTTTTTTTTAAATACATTACCGCGAATATGCATAAATATTATAAAAATATTATTAAATATTAATATTTTTTTAATTGGGTGGAGCAACAAAAATCTTTTTTGTAACAAGGTTTTGGAGGGCGGGGGTGCTAAAAAATGCCCTTTATCCCCCAATAAATTATCAATAAAATGAAGAACATCAATAAAATCAATAAAATTAATAAAATGAATGAAACGGATAAAATGTATCAAATAAATGAAATCAATTCAATTCAATTGTATTCAATTGTATGTTTATTTGAACTCTCCCTTTTACGGGTTTGCGGGCCTCCGCTCCCTGTTCATATGTTTACATTTCATCCTTAGTCTAACTTAACCGCTACTTATTTTCTAATGCATCGCCTTACATAATAACAATAATATTAGTACTACTTACTTACTTACTCTTATTTCTTCCAATTTTTTCATCCACATGACTCCCTGTCCATTACCATCTAAAATCCATCTTACACATTCATCCACACTCAACTGTCCATCTTCCTCTCCTGTACACATCTCTAACACATGTGCCCATGACTCCACTTCGTATCCACATACTCTGCACAGATTGTCCTCTTCATCCATCCAATATCTACAAGCTCTCACTCCTTCCCCCATTCTAAACCGTATCACCCTATTCCATTTGTCTTCCTTTTTCATCTTTTGCAAATATTCTGGTTCCGTCACCTCTTTGACCATTATATACCATCTATTGTACCTCGAGTCCATAATCTTTCTCCATCTCTCTTCTCCTTGTCTTACTAATAGCTCTAATTCTATGTTCTGCCAATCCAGAACCCCTTCCTGTATATCACAAGCCCCCCTCATTTTTTTTCTTTCTTTCTCCCATTTCGAATTTCCCAAATTTCCTCTCTTCTCCTTGTTCCGAACTTCGTCCAAGCATACTTGTGCTATTCTACTCCCCTCTCCCCTTTTCAGCTTCTCTTCAAACCTCCAGGCTCTCTTAATTTGTCTCGTTACCATTTTCTCCCTTCCTAGTTCTTCCCTCAACATATATCCTGGGCAACTCCAGCTAACCCCCATTACCCATCTCAGAAATCTCTCATGCATACTTTCCACTTTCCTATGTTCCTTCCATCCCCAGACCTCCACTCCGTAACACAACACCGCCCAAACCAACACATCAAACAAACAGACCCTCATTCTCCAATCGTCATTGAACCTTCTCTTTCCTATACCCCATACTTGGCCCATTACTTTGCTCGCACATTCGATTCTCTTCCTCACCTGCACCTCGTTTCCCCCTCCTGCCTCAAACCAAAAACCTAAGTAACAGAACTCCTCCACACTTTCGACTGTTTGTCCGTTCATCTTCCAAACGTAACCTATTTTGATCTTTCTACTTCTGAAGCACATCACCTTGGTCTTCCCTACGTTCACCGTCAGTACTTTTGCTCCCACATACTCTTCGAAAATTCTTATCATTAGGTTCATCCCCTTCTCATCGTCTGCTAATAGAACTACGTCGTCCGCCTATGCTAGAGAGTATAGTCTGCTATTACCCAGAATCGTCCCCCCTTTCCCTTTCTCCTTTAGCTTCTCCTCTAAGTCTGCCAGCAGCATTTTAAATAGTAGCGGACTCAACGGGCACCCTTGCCTCAGACCTCTTTCTGTCCAGAAAACCTCCCCTTTTTCTCCCTTTATCTTCACCCTAATCCTGGTTTCAGTAAAAATTTCCTTTATCCTCTCTACTAAACCTTCCTCTATTCCTCTCTCTTGCATTGCCTGTCACAGCACTTTTCTATTCACAGAGTCAAAAGCTGCTTTAAAATCTACGAATAAGGCTACTAATTTCCCTTTTTTCCTCCCTAAGTTTCTGTTAACCAAGTAGTTGAGTACGTAAATGTTATCTATTGTCCCCATCCCTTTTCTAAATCCCGTCTGATTATGTGGGATACTTTGTTTCTCTTCTATCTGACTCTCCAACCTTTTTCTTAGAATTTCCGCGTATATTTTATAACCCACTGGCATGAGCGTGATCCCTCTGTACCCTTCTACCTTCTTACCCTCCCCTTTCTTGACAAGCGGTGCCACCAGCCCTGTCCTCCACTCCTCCGGCTACCCTTCTCCTTTCCAGACCTTGTTGCAGATCTTCCACAGCCCTTCCCTTATCCCTTCTCCTCCAAACTTTATCGCTTCGTCCTCCATTCCATCCTCTCCTGTAGCCTTGTCTCTTTTTAGTCTATCTATCGCCTCATTCACTTCTTCTCTTGTTATTTCGTCCGCTTCCTCCATTTCTCCCTGGACTGTGTTTCTATTTTCCCCTTTAATCCAATTTTGTTCTCCCCCTAGCAGACGCTTGAAATAATCCGTCCATTCATCCATTTCTATTTCTTCATTCACGCCCTTCCTTCCTCCTCTTTATAATAGCACAAGTATGCTTGAACAAAGTTCGGAACAAGGAGAAGAGAGGAAATTTGGGAAATTCGAAATGGGAGGAAGAAAGAAAAAAAATGAGGGGGGCTTGTGATATACAGGAAGGGGTTCTGGATTGGCAGAACATAGAATTAGAGCTATTAGTGAGACAAGGAGAAGAGAGATGGAGAAAGATTATGGACTCGAGGTACAATAGATGGTATATGATGGTCAAAAAGGTGACGGAACCAGAATATTTGCAAAAGATGAAAAAGGAAGACAAATGGAATAGGGTGATACGGTTTAGAATGGTGGAAGGAGTAAGAGCTTGTAGATATTGGATGGATGAAGAGGACAATCTGTGCAGAGTATGTGGATACGGAACGGAGTCATGGGCACATGTGTTAGAGAGGTCTACAGGAGAGGAAGATGGACAGTTGAGTGTGGATGAATGTGTAAGATGGATTTTAGATGGTAATGGACAGGGAGTGATGTGGATGAAAAAATTGGAAGAAATAAGAGAAAGCAAGGGATCAGGGCAGAGCCAAACGGGTAATCCTATTTAAAGGTCTGTAGTTTAAGAAAAGTAGTACTAATATTATTGTTATTATGTAAGGCGATGCATTAGAAAATAAGTAGCGGTTAAGTTAGACTAAGGATGAAATGTAAACAAATGTACAGGGAGCGGAGGCCCTCAAACCCGTAAAAGGGAGAGTTCAAATATGCATACAATTGAATACAATTGAATTGATTTCATTTATTTGATCCATTTTATCCGTTTCATTCATTTTATTAATTTTATTGATTTTAGTGATGTTCTTCATTTTATTGATAATTTATTGGGGGATAAAGGGCATT
>CAKNXH010049896.1:423-27410 GCA_932178445.1 Andricus quercusramuli
ATATATTCGGTTTCGGTTTCGATTCCCTTGGAATAGAACCGAAGGGCTTATGCCAAAGCCACCGAACGCGTCCTCGGGTTGCGGATAGACGGTCCCCGTACCAAGGGTTTCTGCTGAATAGGGTTACAATAATTAATAAGCAGTCGCGGACAATTGTCCAGGGATGGTCCCGAAGGAATAACCCCTAAGCGAAGGTGTGAGAACCGTGCCGAAAGCTGCATGGCACCTGGGTGAGGTGTCTTTAACGGTGACTCTGGGATACCGGGCGACGTCTCAGAGTATCAGCCTTATCCTTGCACGCGGGGCTGTACAAGGATTGACAAACCCTTTCCCTAGCTGCTCGTGGGAACAACAATGAAACCAACGAACCACCAAAATGTTGTAGATGCGGTTCAAAACGATCGAACGCGCAGAGCACCCGACAACGGATCGGCAAACAATGCCGATCATCCTAAAGTTCGGGGTGCTGAAAATAATTTAGATGGAAACACGACGACGAACTGGCGAAACGCCCACATTCAGTGGACGGATCAACTTAAGAATGACGTGCTAGACTGCTACGATGCCACTATTATCCCTGTTCGCGGAGGCTTCATGGCGCGTATGCATACTCTGTGGTGCCAGAAACACCCAGAGCTTCAATACGTTTCGCATCAGTCTTTGCGAAATCAAGCAGACTACCTCCGGAAAAATGGATATGTACGCGGAGCGCTTCCTCAACTGCTGCTTGAACAAGCTGCAGACGAAGATGAAACGACATTAAGACCAACCGCAGAAAGCAGGCACCTTCTGGAAGATGATCGCAATTTCAGTACAAGGAGGAACATCAAAATGCAAGTTCCTCTTAAGCCCCAAGATCTGGCTGAAATGGATGCCTCCCTTCGTGGAGATATCTCGCAAAAGTCCGACCTCTGGACCATCAATTGCTCAGTTTATGGTGCTGCGAGAGCTTTGGCTGATTCAAATCGAAGGCTGAAACCGACGATGGATCAGAAGACGCTTGCATCAACTGAACAAGAAAATAGGATGTCCAAGCCCAAGGAGGTAGAGACTTTTTGGAGAGAGGTGTACAAGATCCCGAAAACACTAGAGTTGAAAGAAGATACTGACAATATCATCCGCTTCAAAGAGTTTTGCGACAGCCTCATAAAATCTGAGGAGGAGTGCCCATCAGTCACTGCCGAAGAGGTGAAAAAAGCACTTAGAGGCACGAAGAACTTTTCCGGTGCTGGACCAGATTGTATTAAGAACTTTTGGTGGAAGAAGTTTACTTCTATACACGAACATTTGGCCCGCATATTCACCTCATATTTAAAGTCGGAGACGCCCATTCCGCAGTGGCTGGTGTTAGGACGCACTATACTCCTACCGAAAAAAGGCTTGTTGTCCAGACCAGAGAATTACAGCCCAATAACTTATTTAAACACACTGTATAAGATCTTCACAGCTGTCCTAAACAACAGGATCGTTCGACGAATTGCGCCTGTATGGCCAGAGATGCACGAACAACGAGGCTCGAAAAAAGATGTAGCAGGCTGTCGAGAGAACCTGCTAATTGACAGGTGTGTCTGTAGAGACGCTGCCGCCCATCAGCGCGTCCTGTCAATGGTCTGGATTGACTACCGGAAAGCTTTCGATTCAACCTCTCATAGACTTATCATCTGTCTGTTGGAAAGCTTGAAGGTACATCCACACATAGTGAGATGCATAGAGAGACTTATGCCTCTTTGGAAAACTAGATTTACCATCTCATCTAGGAATCATCGTCTGACGACGAACAAGGTCACCTTCCAGAGGGATGTCTTTCAAGGGGATAGTATGAGCCCTTTGCTTTTTTGCATCACACTTCTGCCCATATCTCTCGCACTACGAAATTCTCCTGGATACCTCTGTGGCGACACTAATCAGCGTAAGCATAAGGTCACTCATGTATTTTATATGGATGACCTGAAGATCTATGCCGCTGGTAAAATCAAACTTCAAACTGCTATAAATATCGTCAAGAACTACACAGGAGAGATTGGGATGGACTTTGGTTTGGACAAGTGTGCCAAAATTCATTTGAAGAAAGGAAAGATTACTGGCGTTCCCAAGGACCCTGAGCTTGTGGATATAAGGGTTATTAGATATCTTAACACTGGAGAAACCTATACATACCTGGGCGTGCCTCAAAGCCGCATTCAGGACGTAACATCAGTGAAGGAGTCCCTTCGAAGCAGATACAAACATCTTCTTAGACAGATTTGATCTTCCAATCTGTCGGCGTTGAACAAGGTATCTGCGACTAATATGCTTGCCGTCCCGGTTCTACTCTACTCGTTTAGGGTAGTTCAATGTACGAAGAACGAGCTTAAGGCCCTTGATGTCACCACGCGTAAGGTCATGCATATGCATAAAAGCTTGCATATCAATTCGTCAGTTCCGCGATTATACATTTCACGCCGTCAAGGCGGACGCGGACTTCTGAATCTCCAGTGTCTTCATAACCGAATTGTTTTAAGTACAGCTTACATCGTTGCGAATGGCAGAGATCCTCTCCTAAAGATGGTCAGAAACCACGAGATGATTGGCGAAGGAGCGTTCCTTTACAAAGCCGCGGAGCAAGCTGCCGAGGCCCTTGGCCTGAATTTCGACATAAGAAGTGGGGAAAGTGCATTACGCCATCTAGATGCTTCACGTCTAAAAGCCGAAGTGAAGAAAGCAGAGGTTAGCAAATTTCACCAAGAGCTACTCGACAAGCATATGCACGGAAACTTTCACAGAAATGTAGAAAAACAGTCCTTGTCAGAGGAGCAAACTTTTGCTTTCCTCAAATCATCAGGGCTCAATTCAGGTACAGAGGGCTTCATTTTCGCATGCCAGGACGGTGTAATCTCCACCTTAGCATACCGCGCCCGCATTTTATGTCAAGAAGTTCCCAGTGATAGGTGCAGAGCGTGTCATGCACACGCTGAGTACCTAGAACACATACTATCGGGGTGTCCGACCCACGCAGGAACAACGTATATCTATAGACATAATGCGGCCCTAAGAGTACTTTATTACCACCTTTGTCTCTCTTACGGTGTTGGTCGCGATCCTGCCCTGCCGAACGCTCCAAGGGATATAGAGTCAATTGTCCGAAACGAGAAGTGCCAGATTTTCTGGAACTACGATTTTCGGGCAGCAGTCTCCGTTGCGCACTCGAGGCCTGACAATGTTCTCCAAGACTTCGAGAAACGAACGATATTCGTGATCGAATTCTCGGCTCCGTCTGAATACAATATCACTGCAAAGGAGGAAGAAAAAGAGGAGAGGTATCAAGACCTTAAAGGAGAGCTGCAACGACTGTACCCAAAATATTCGGTACGAGTAATTGTCCTTGTGATAGGTGCTCTCGGAGGTGCTAAATTATCACTGTATCGTAACCTTAAAGCCATACCCGCGTGCCAAAAATATGCCAAGGCACTTGCGAGATGGATGCAGAAAGCTGTCATCCTTGGGTCGCTTCGTGCCCTCAAGACACACGAGGGTTTCGCCGGCCTGTCGTTGTGATTTCGTGGTGCCCTGTGACCACCCATCTCACGGATGTGAGACGTGGCCATAGGTGTATTTTACCGCAGTTCTACTGGGGGCTATTGACATTTTCTTTTTAGATGGCAGTTGCTCTTAGTGGCATCCTGCGGTGGTTCTTTAACTTTTTTTTTTTAATTATATATATAGTTGAAAGTTTCTCATAAGGACAACCGCAGGATTTCGCCGGGAGCGGATGCTAATCTGAAAAATAGCAACGCGGAGCAACCCAAGGACGACCGCCTTCTGCATTTTCCCCGCAAGTGTCTCAGCATTTTGTTGACACACATGGATGCTTTTCAGGCTATTAACCAGTGAAACTTTGGCACCTCCAAGAGCGCCGATAATTAAGACGATTAGCTTAACAGAATATTCCGAATATAACCGTCGCAACTCTCTTATAAGATCTTTATACCTCTCTTTCTTTTCTTTCTCCTTGGCTGCGACGTTTTTGTCAGCTGGTGTCGAAAATTCGATAACAAATATGGTCCGTTTCTCGAAGTCAAGGAGAACTATGTCAGGCCTCGAGTGCGCAACAGAAACAATTGTCGTGAATATGAAGTTCCAGTATATACGACACTTCTTGTTTTCGACAATTGACTCTATTTCCCTAGGTGGACAACTAGATAGTATGTGTCGTAGATTCTCAGGGTGTGCATGACACGCTCTGCAGCTATCATCGGGAATATCTTGGCTCAAAATGTGGCGACGGTATGCTAGAGCGATACTGACACCGTCTTGACATGCCAAAATGAAACCCTCTGTGCCCGACTTCAATCCAGATGATTTAAGGAAAGCATACGTTAGCTCATGCGACATCGACTGATCCTCCACATTTCTGTGGAAGATGCCGTGCATCCTCTTGTCGAGGAGCTCTTCGCGTAAGTTTTTCCCTGTGCTTTCCTAATTCGGGCCTTCAGGAGTAAGTATTCAAGGTGGATAAGATTTGATGCATTTTGCTCACCCCCGGTATTTAAGTCAAGGCCGAGTGTCTCAGCAGCCTCCTCCGCTGCTTTATACAGAAACGCCTCTTTGCAAACTTCTTCGTGTTTCCTGATCATTTTAAGAAGAGGGTCTTGCCTATTTGCAACTATATGTGCTGTACCCAGAATAATCCTGTTGTGAAGACATTCAAGATTCAGTATTCCGCGACTACCTAGGCGGCGTGAAATGTAAAGTCGCGGAATAGAAGACTTAAGGTGCATGCTTTTGCTCATGTGCAAAACCTTTCACGTCCCGATATCAAGGGATCTGAGCTCGTCCTTCGTCCATGGAATCACTCGAAATGAATGGAGTACTACCGGGACGGCAAGCATGTTTGTTGCAGATACTTTGTTCTAAGCCGACAATTCGGAAGACCAAATTTGCCAGATGAGACGTTTATATCTGCTTCGGAGAGTATCCTTTATAGATGTCACGTCCTGAATGTGGCTCTGTGGGACGCCCAGGTATGTATAGGTCTCTCCAGCGCTGAGGTGTCGGATAGCGCTTCTGTCGACGAGCTCAGGTTCTTCGGGGATGCCATAAAGTTTTCCGTTCTTCAAAATAACCGTGGCGCATTTCTCTAACCCGAACTCCATTCCAATCTCTTGAGTGTACCGTTTGACAATTTTTAGAGCTTGATGTAATTTCTCTTTATTTCTAGCAGAGATCTTGAAATCGTCGATGTAAAATACATAAGTGACCTTATGCCTTCGATCTCCAGGTTTGCCACAGAGGTACCCTTCGGAATGACGAAGTGCGAGAGACAGTGGCAATAATGTGAGGCGAAAGAGAAGAGGGCTCACGTTGTAGCCCTGAAACACACCTCTCTGAAAGGTGAACTGTTAGTGATCACACGATGTTTTCCAGATGAGATAGTAAATCTGGTTTTCCAAAGCGGCAATAATCTCTCTGTGCACCTCACGATGTGTGGATGAACCTTCAAGCTTTCCAACAGACAGATGATAAGTCTATGGGAGGTTGAATCGAAAGCTGTTCGGTAATCAATCCAGGCCATCGATAGGAATCGCTGATAGGATGCTGCGTCTTTACAAACACATCTATCGATGAGCAGGTTCTCCCGACATCCTGCTATGCCTTTCTTTGAGCCGCGTTGTTCATACATCTCTCGCCACACAGGTTCAATTGTCCGAAGAATCCTATCATTTAGGATAGCTGTGAAGAAGTGTGTTCAGACAAGTTACTGGCCTGTAATTCTTAGGGTCTGCTAAGTTGCCCGTCTTCGGCAGGAGCACTGTGCGCCCTTCCATTAACCACTCCGGAATAGGCTCTTCTGAATTTAGATATAAGGTGAAAATTCGGGCCAGATGCTAGTGGGTTGACGGAAACTTCTTCCACAAGAAGGTCTTGATACCATCTGGTCCCGGAGCGGAATAGTTCTTCATGTCTCTTAATACGTTTTTCACCTCCTCGGTAGTGATAGGTGGGCATTCCTCCTCAGGTGTTATTAGGACAGGGCATTGCACAGCTCCTTGAAGCTTCTTGAAGTGGATGCTGGACCTCGTAGTCGAGATGGGTCAGACAAAAACTGTTGATTTTCTCTGACCCACCTCTTCCTCCGCTCTAGACTTCTCTTAGCGTTAGATAGTACTTGTATTCTGTCAACAATATGCTGCCTGATGGTCAATAGCTTTGACTTGTTGATTGTGTGATGACGCATCCGCAGTTCGCGAGCGAACTCTCGAACCTTGGTTATTTCGTCAGAAATCGGATCGCAATCTGTAAGAATTCCGATAAGGCAATGTATGCCGTAAAAATCAAAGTAGAAAAGTCATCAGTGAAGGCACGAATTCAGGAAGTTGTTTGAAAACGGAAAATTCGTACGGTCTGATGGTTTTTGATAGAAATCGTTAAGTATTCGTAGCAGTCCGTAAGGACTTCGAGCGGAACCGCAGGGAATCATTGGGATTCATTCTTGATGGAGAATCCACAATAGGATTGAGAAACCGAGGTAGCATTGACTTGACGTAGACTTGACATAGTAGTAGCGTGGACGCGATGCGCGCACATGTATTGCCAACTGCTTATTTTTATGTATCGTTCGCGACACAACGGGACGCGAACGACACGTAAAAATAAGCAGTTGGCAATAAATGCACGTGCATCGCGTCCACGCTACTGCTATGTCAAGTCTACGTCAAGTCAATGCTACTTCGGTTTCTCAATCCTATTGTGGACTCTCCATCAATCCGTAGAGAATTCGAGCGGACTCCCCGCAACGACCGCGCGATCGGACAAATCGCGGACCTGCGCAGTATGCATGGTTATCAGCTTTTCGCCACACAATAAAAGCTTTTTTTGTTTTTCCCGCTGGTGTTGATGTTCATTTTGAAACCGATTAATAAAAAATTAGTTAATTTTAGTTAATTTAATTTTTCGTGCTTTCTTCGCAATATTGAGCTAAATTAATGTTAGCAAACAATAAATTAGTTTAGCTTTGTATACTATGTTTTCATGCTTGACTCGTGAAAAATCTTGACTAAAAAAAGCAACATTACTCCTAGATATATTATTTTTCATTGCGAAGGTTTTGTTAGGAAACATTATCGTATAACGTGAATTTTCTACAAGTAATTGTTAATCAAATTATAGAACCTGGCAAATGTATCGGATAGGAATTTCTTCCGAACCAATCCGAAGTCATCCGCATTATTCTGGAATCTGTATCCGAACCAATCAGAAGAAATGTCTACATTCCGTTCGATTCAGATCAGTCAACAATTAATCCGACTCAATCCAGTTCAATCCGAATAAATCCGAACCAAATTTTCTATCCGAATGAATCCGAACTCGGATTGACCTAAAGCGATTTTCAATCCGAATGAATCCAATTCAATCCGAACTCGGATTCATTCGGATTTAAGATTCTGTGTATATCAATCCTAGCTCGGATTGATTCAGATTCATTTGGATTAAAACTTTGGTTTCTATTGGTTCATTTTGGAGTTCGGATTGAACCGGATTGAGTGGAATTAATTTTTAAACGATTTGGGTCAAACGAAATGTAGAACTTTTTCGCATTGGTTCGGATACAGATTCCAGAATGATTCGGATTGGTTCGGAAGGAACTCCTATCCGATACTTTCGCCAGGGAGGTTGTACAGAATATGGACTGATATGATATAACCGTAGAATGAATTACTTAACTTCTAAGCATTCTTTGCTTGAACTTTATACTTCGGAATCTCGATCAGACGTTCTTGCAAGTCTTTTGTACTTATTCCAGAAAATGTTCATGTTTCTTTTGGAGCAAATCACACCGCTCAAGTATTCAGATACTTAAAATGGACTCTGCATGCGAGTAGACAAGTATAACTCTTCTTAATATAGTTTACCACAAAGAATTATGTAACATGATTTATTTGTAAGAATATTGTTAAAATATATGTGACATGAAAACGACTTCTACGATCAACTGTGATTTAATGATAACAAAACCCTTACTCTGCTCAGGCCTACTCTCTGGAAAATGTTCAAGATATTTTACTAATAAATATTAATAAAACAATTTGTAGTTATACATTAATAAATCAATGAAATTTATCAATTGATTTTCACACGTTAAAAATTAAGGACAAAGTCAACATAATTTTCTTTTACTCCAAAATTAATCAAATTGTAATAGTTCATTATTATATTAATAACTGAATTTTTATATTAACTTCCATCCTATTGTCACAAAGGGAATATTTAAGCAATGAGTGCGTCACTCGTACGTTATACACATTGTACGACTCCGCGCTTCGCAGTCACTCCTTGGATTTGTTCGGCTTCGTCAAACTTTACGAATTTGTACGAATTCGTAGGTCCAACGCTCCGCAACGCTGTGACTGTACACTTGGGTGGTCCTTATTTTTCGACTTTCGATTCTTTTTGGTGTAACCCCCCTATTTTGTTCCAATAACAAAAAAAAATGATGTCCACCAAATTTTAGCGAAATCGGTTAATATCAACACGTGCCTCAAAGCACTTAAAATTTCGTATGCAATCAACATGGGGAAAAGTAGCATCAAACTTCACATGTCTTTATTTTTTTCGTATTTCATAAGAATCCTTTGGCTCTGTGCAATTGTGATCTTTAAACTATGCTAAAAAACACGTCTGAACGAATTTTTTTTTCTACAAAATTTACAAAATGGCGGAGCCCTAAATTTGAATCAAAATTACAATTTCCACAATTGATAACAAAATCTCATCTAATTTATACAAAAGGCAAATTTATTTATTAGAAAGAACGTGATGACACTGAAAACTCAAAATTTCGAAAAAATTCAAGATGGCCACCAAATTATTTTTTTTACTCATTATTTTTTTTTGTTTCTCGATAACGTATTTTCAGATGTCAATTGAAAGACTAAACTATTGCAAAGAAACATATTTCGAGATGTAAGAAAGTCAAAATTTTTAAAAATTCAAATTGGCGCCTTATGAAATGCGCTAAAACTCGTATTTTTTTATCTTTTCGTCCTAAAATCTACCAATTGTGAGGAAAAATCAATTATATTGTTACAAAGCTTATGGTTGGAAGTAGGTCCCGAAATTTTCACTAATGTAAAAATGGGTACTTTATTACTATTTTCAAAAAGTTACGTAATGTTTATAAATTTAAACAAAATATGAAATATATAATCAGAAATTAAGAATACGTTATACATTATATTAAGAATAAATTTTCAACTTACATTAAGAAATGACATTCCCAGTATAATTCCAGTTTTACGAACTTTTCAACAAAGTGATTTTCTTCTCATCCGGAAAGCGACGGCGATAGTCACTCACGACTTGTAGTAAATACTGCTTCTGTTCTTCGTTTTTTGTTAACAATTTGTTATAATCGGTCATTAATTTGACCCCCCTCTCTGCTGTGTCGTTCACAACCTTCAGATTTTTTAACTTCGGCAGACTTTGATGGTAATCTTCGAGCACTGCCCAGTCCACTGGATCTTGGCTACGAAAGGAACTTACAATCCCGAACCGTTCAAAGAAATGCATACTCTTGACTGAAACCAAGTCTTCAATCCCTTTCTTTACGAACTCTCGAACATCCTTTGGTTGAATAATCAATGGCTTACAATTCCAAAGGAAGAATCAGATTTCAGACTTTCGACCATTTTCAGCTTGGTTGCAGCAGGTACTCTTGAATCGAAGAAAGACAACCCTACCGTTTCTGATGTCAAGTACCAGAGATGACCACAAAATTTTTTCACAGCTACGCGGGATATATCGCATTCTATTTTCTCATATTCAAAGAGATTTCTTAGAAACTCAAGATCACGATAAGGCGCTTGTAAAGCGTTAGACGCGCAGAACCAAGCCTCAAGGTACAAACGTATGATGAAAATACAAACATCCTGGCAGGCTGTCTTCTCAATTGCTGTTAGTTGGAATTCGTCACGAAAGAGCTTGATACAATAAATCGCTTTGGCCATCCATCTTGCCTGATGCATAGCTCCAGGGCGACGAAAATTTATGCCGCGCGGTGGAGTACCTTCCAGAAAGATGATTGTCAACTCAAGTAGCTCTCTATAATCTTCTCTGCAATGATGTTCCACCAGAGATTCCAGTGCAAAGTTCATAACCTTTTCCTTGACATCCTTGAGTGTGGTACAAACGTAATCATTTTGTATTCCAGGTCTAAAGAGAGCTTTGTTCAAGCTATCCCATGACTCCTGAAACCGTTTGAACAGTGGTACCGTTGGTGCTGATGACGCTTCAAACTTCCCTTCGAAGACGCTTCTTAGGACTATCTCATAAATATGATGCCTGCAAATGAAATAAGAAAGATCACGCTGCACTTGCTGTTCCAACAAGATGCAAGCACCATTCAGCCGTCCTGTATTCGATGCAGTCGAATCACAGCAGAGAGCCTGAAATTTCCCGTCTAAATTCCATTCCTTTAAAATTTCATATACGACATCAGCTTGTTCTTTACCTGTTCGTGTAGGCAATTTTGGAACACCAAGAAGTTTTTCACCATCTTTCAAGTTACTATAATTGGTAATCTGTCAACTTTTTTATTCTCTATTAACCCTGGAAGTAGCTTTCCATCCCAGTAAACAGTACATACCTGAAAGTCAGTATTTGAGAACTGACTTTTAACTTTTAAAGAACATTCTGGACGGATGCGTTCACGTCATCGGTGTATCGAGGATCTATTTATTACCAGATCATTGCAATTATGTCCTAACGCTTCAGCAGTTGAGATCAAAATATGAGTAAAAATAACTTCTCTTGCTCTCCTCTTCATTTGAGAAGGTCCTGGTACAGATTCGTCAGTAAGTGGTGCATTTGTTGATTTTTCACTACTACTTCTGCCACTGTTGCCACTGATACTGGATTCGCACATCAGCTCCACAAGATGTGCTAAAAATTAAATTCTTCATTACATAACATGTGAAAGATTTCTGAATGATGTGCCTGAAGTTTTAAGAATTTATATGATTCAGCGAGTAGAAATCTATAAGAAATCCGTCCCTTTGGTCTTCGTAAATTAATAAGAACCAAGACGAAAATGAGGTATTTTCCGTGAATTATATTGAAAGCAATATTTCTGTTGTCTAAATTGTGAAGTAATAGATTTTTTCTGCACGCGCACTCTCTCATTACTCACCGGTTTTCTAGAATGACAGATTCGCACTCAGAGCTATTTCAAAGAAATTGTCAAACAGGCTCGTTTTCACAAAATTTTACTCATTAATTCGAATTCCGCGTCCAAAAATCTATGGAAAATACCTATTCATAGTTACGGTATTTTAATAATTTTATAAATGAAAATTAATGTTTTTTGAAACTTACATATCTTATTTTTTTCGACAATGGCACGTTCCGCCCGTGATTCTTCTACTTCTTTTCGTTCTTGATATCGATTTTTTCTCTCTTCCAGTTCATGGTCAATACCAGTCATATATCCAGGACGCCCTTTTTGTCTCTGAGGAAGCAAAAACGGTATGTCATCTTCTATTTTTATAATTTCCAACGCATTGGCTTGTGCAATATCAAAGAGTTCGTTTAGAGTGTCACTGAATGCATCCCTCTTTTTCTTTTCCACCTCGCTCTCCCTTGTTGAATTTCTTTGTAGGTTTCTCCATTTATTATACAAGTCTGGCAGATTTGACACGCAGTGATAAATTTCTTTAGTTGGAATTCGTGCCTTCTGCACTTTCTCGCACTGTTTTTTGCACATAATTAAAGTTGAAGAATAAAACTCTCAAAACTTGTCCATTTGATGGCAACTTAGAAGAAACAATTTGACTTGTTATGTTTCCAAGTAACAAGACATTTTTTCTAAGATGCTGTTCCATTTTTAACTGTTTTAACTTCGAATTAACATTGAAATATATAGTCTTCTCGTCGAGAGATTCCGGTGAAATATAACAAAAAAATACCACGTGTTAATATTAACCGATTTCGCTAAAATTTGGTGGAGATCATTTTTTTGGTCATTGGAACAAAATAGGGGGGTGAGACCTAGAAGAATCGAAAAAAAAAACCACCAAGACTAAATAAGGACCAGCCTACTGTACACTGTACAGCGTTCGGAGCTCCCGATCCCGAAAAAAGGATTACGGTTCGTCAATATCAGAATTCATCAAAATCATCAGGATTGGTACGAATTCGTTTACTTTGTTCGAACGATTTCATTTGAATCCAGAGTGAGACACCCCTCAGACATATTTTTTCTTGTAAATATATATACAGCATTTCAAAGTATAAGTCTTGCTCTTTCAAATGCCGCTGAATTTGCATTAATATCTTTTTTCTTCACCGAAAATTTTGATTTGGAAATTTTCATTAGAATATTGTTCAAAACTTTGAAAGTAATGCTACTGAAATGAGGAAATACAACAATGAAAAATAATAAAATACAGAAAAAAAAAGAGGGGCCAGTGATCGATACCTCCCCGCGGTTGGTCCTGGATAACGCACATTGTGGCTATAAACGATCGACAGAGTTTATGGGTTGAGGGTTTGTGGGCTTCGGGCTTGGGGACTTTGAGTTTGTAGGCTTGGGGGTTGTGGGCTACTATTGTACCCTTGCTCATAGCCTTTGAAAAATTCATATAGTATGAAAATTTCAAAATCAAATTCTCAGTGAAGAAAAAAATATATTCGAGCAAAATCAACGGCATTTCAAAGAAAAAGACTTATACTTCGAAATGCTATGTATATTTTTCGAGAAAAAAATGTCACGATGCTACGTAACCTCAAAAATAGGCGAAAACTGCGTTTTTCGCACTTTTTGGGTAGGATATTTTAAAAACCTGATGTAATAGAGCGATTCTGCAATCGGATTTGAATTCAGCGATCCAAAATCTACGAGAAATGACTATTCTCATCGAGTGTGCAATTGTCAAGTCGAGCTGCATAATAATAGAAATGATAATACTTGTAATTAAAATATAGTAATAGAAACAACTGTTATAATAATAGTAAGTATTATACAATATTCCTAAATACGATAACTTTTGAAAGAATGAATCTATTAGATTGGCCTTTGGTACACTCTTTTAGTGTCGAAAACTGAAGATCAAGATCGTTAGTAAACTATTTTGGATAAAAATGCAAAATATAGATAATCAGAGTTTTACCATTTTCAAAATTAAAAAAAAACGAATATGAAACCCTACAAGAATTTCATAATAACCCCTAAATTTTCTTTCAAATCGAAAACTCAAATTTTGATAGGACAAAAAATAATGAAAAATGAAAAATTTCATTTTACGTTCTAACTATGCAAGATGCGAAAAAAGATGTTGAAACAAAACTTATGAATCCAAAACAGATCTACAATTTTTTCATAATTACTTTTTGATAGGACGCATAGTTTTTATTTTATTCGTTAAAAAACAAATTAAAAATAAAGAAATTAGGTATTTGGACAAACAAAACAAGGCACGAAAAAAATAAATAGAAAAAGTTGTTTAACTGAAAACAACTATAAATTTTGTATTTATTGTTTTTGATAAGATACGTAGTTTTTGTTTTAATTACGAAAAATATCCTAAAAGAGCCTTATTTCAAGGAAATCGATCCCACATCCCCTTGTATTTTAATTACTTTAAACATCGACATAATTTTGTAATAAATAAACAAATAATAAACAGTTATAAGCCTTGAAACATATACTATCACGGTCATTTCGAAAAAATTAATACGAAAACCCATGAATATGCACAAGACTTTTGCAAATTATATTTCAATGTTGTTTGCTGCATTGAATACTTGTATCGAATTTTACGTGAATTTAACTGAAAACCTGGTCAAGTTTCACCAGTCTCCCCTAAACTAACAAATAAACGTGCTCGGTCACCCCGACTGCAACTGAATTTTTTTTAATGTTTGAATTGAAACTTTCGGAGAAATCACTCTGTGGTAACAAAATTTAAAAAGGAATAAAACTTGGAAAGTAAATATCCTGGCTTGTCCACATAGGAGTTCGTTGATTTTGTTTGATTCGTGAATCGAAGATCAGTAAAACAACCCGTGGAGTTTGTTCAGCGGTTCCAAGTCCAATAAAATTTCACTCACTAAACAAACATCAACTATCGGCAATTTGTATCTTGCTTGCATGCGGTGTAAATTTACTCGAGAGGATACCAAATCTCGTATTTGATTTTTTTCCTGAAAATCTTAACATTTTTTCTGATCTAACATTGGTTTAATTACGGTTACTATCAATAATGAATGAAAATAAGCTAAGATTAATGGAAACAATTTGTATACTGTTAAGCGTTTTAGGAAATCTTTCCCCATGTTTTAAAGGTGCTTAGATATTTGACCATTAGATTATTTCCTTTCCTTTTGGGAGACTTTAACAATTGATCTTAAAACCTGTACCATAAATATAGTGATTTATATTGGCATATCGAAATTCAATTTTATGGAATTGTATTATGTACATCTAAGACTCGACCTAAGAGGAGATTTATAGTAAAGCTGAAAATTTTTCCCGTGTTTTTATAGTAGGCTTCAGCTCGAGTATTTTCCCATAAAATAGGATGAAATTTATTGCGCAAATTACAATTTTTATTTTATCATTCTCACGATTCGAAATTGAACACTTTTTTCATTTCTGCATTCATAATCAAATAATTTTCTTTTCTTATAATAGTATTTTTAATTATTTTAATTACTTGAATTATGAGTGAAAACCCATTATAAATCATACGACGTAAAAATGCGGAGAATATTTAATCGTCGCACAATATTACTGATGATGTGTCTCATAATATAATCATAATCATAATATTGAACATTTTCTGTTGTTTTTTGAATAATTCGAACATTTATTTTCAAACTATATATATATATATATATATATATATATGTGTGTGTATATATATATATATATATATATATATATATATATATATATTACACGAATGACAACAAAGTCAGAGACAGACATTAAAATAATTTGCAAAGTCCTCACCTGTGGGAAAGACAGTTTTTACGTAAATTTCAACTTTTTTTCAATCTTGCAACGATTTAATCCAATTTTTAATCAAAAATTTTTGACGTGCTTCATCCATGGTGATAAGGTTTCGAAAATTGAAAATTTTTTATTGTATTCAACTGAAATTTAAATATTCAGCTACCGAACTAAAGGGAATTATTTTAATTTTGGAAGAAAATATGAAATCGAGTCTGAAATAAAAACTTCCAAAATAATTAGACACAAACTTGAACATTTTATTTACGAAACATAAATTATGTTAATTTTTTACAGTCTTGTATTGCGGAAGTTTATTGGAGATTTGCGTGTTAAAAGTACTTAGCTCGTGTATATTGGCCATCGAACGATATTAAATACCCAATAAATTCTGATCGGTTGAGAAAGATCTTTCCTCCAGCACGTCGTAAAACTCGATGAAAACGGGACGTTAACGTAACAGAAATCGCAATGCCCAAGCGCAATTGCAAAATTAAATGGAGGGATTTCGTAAAACCAGCCGAAAAGAATTCGACATCCAAGTGGGATTCGTGATGGGCTCTTCGATAGTCTTGTAAACTTATGGCATGTTCACACGCCTCTTAAAAATTTGCATTAAATTTGTCCCCTTCAGAAAGCTACCAAACAGTACTGAAAGCTCGTTTTAAAAAATCATTCAATTTTAAATATTGTAAAATTAAAGAGTCATAAAATATTTTAAAAATGGGACGTTCTACGACTCGATGATGGTGCGGAAAACATAATAACAAATGAAGTTTATTGTGTACTGAATTACTTTTGTGAAAAAAGTAACGGCTAAGTTGGTAAGGCAAGTGTGCCAGTTATTGGAAGCTTAAGGCGAATTGCAGATTGCAAATGCTTGAAAAATTATAGTGAACATATTTGAAACATAAGAAATGGATTTCATCTAATAAACCGGATCTTTAGAAATTAAATTTACTTATTACTTGCAACATATCCCATTACAATGAATATTATAAGAAGTCTGAAGTTATAAATACGAGAATGCATGGGTTGTCGGCAAGTCAGAAACCTGGCTGCTTCAGTTATCGGCACTTCAATATACGAGTGATCGGCAATCGCGTTTAAGAATAAATTATAATTATTTATTTTATTTTTATTTATTTTCATGTTATTTTTTCGCTATCTGCCGACAACTCATATGTTGACGAAGACTGGCACATTTACCTTAAGGATGACGAAGAAAACATTTTTTTCAATTTTTTGTGGTTTATTCTGGACCAATCTATTCACGTTCTTACATTTTCCCAGTACGAAAAGTAATCATCTAAGAAATTACACATTTATAAAAATTACTAAATTCAAAATATCCTTTCAGTACTTTTTCAACCAAACATTTAAACAAAACATGTACACATTTAAACATTGAAACAAAACATTAAGTTTATATTTTTATGAATTGAGATAAACATTTACGCCTCAGTTCAAAGAAATCTTAATGATATTGATAGGCAAATCTGCAAATTGGAACAATTCTTGAGCTTTGTCTCTATTATAAAAATTCTTCTAAGATCGAAATGAAATCTAATTTCTCATGAACCGTCCTATGTACCAAAATCAGATCACAAAAAAGCTCACAAATAAAAATTATATTTACAACCACTTTTTTTTACCAACTGCATAAAATTCCTTGAAATTTTGTAACAGTCATTCAATCACATTCATCTCATTTCCCCAATTTGTATCACTTTCGCTGAAATCTGTTATTTAGAAAAGAACGACCAATATCAATACAAGCTTAAAATTGCAGCAAGGTACCCATATAGAAATTCCAAAAAATAGATTCCAATATTTTTAACACATTTTCCACAACACTAATGAAGCAATACGTTATTAAATTTTTCAAACAAGAAAAATATTTTCGGGAATCACATTCACAATACGAAAATGAAGAAAGTTTCAATTCAATGCAAATTTAATAATTAAGGGAGGGGGAGGGGTTTAGGGGCGAAAAAACGCATATTATCCAAGAATTTTTTTTGGAGATTTGAGTAATGCTGGTTTGTTAATTTAAATTGGATATTGTTGTACTGTATCTGTCTGAAGTACTTTTACACAAATACTAAAATATTTAAAAAGAACCCCGTGATAGCGAATCTTCCGAGACGCCTCGAAAAAAAGTTGTTGAGCCGTGAACATCAGAACTTGTTACTGGATCATCCGAAACAAAAAAAAAAAAATGAATTTTAAAGGTGATATTTTTCTCCAGGTAATCAGAGGCTGGTTTTTTATAACATTTTGAAGCCAAACACGCGATTTTCGCTGAAATATCGGTTAATTTGTTATTGTAAAATGAAAACAAATTGTTAAAGAAAAAAATCTTCCTGATTACCTGTTGAATGATGACTAGAAATAGTGTACCAAATTTCAAAAGAATCGGTCAAGTATATTTTGGGCTCTGAAGTTCACGGGCTTCAAAAACGTTGTTTTCGAGAAAATCAAAAATTAAGCATCAATAAACGTGCATAATTTTTGATACTTAAACAGAATCATCAATGCCAGGTCCGTAAAGTGAAATGCTTTCACCCACGAATCCAGGATATATAAAGCGTCCTTTTGCTCCTGATTTGCTCCTTTTTTGTATACCTGCTGCTAAGCACGTATACGAATCCAGCAAGAGGCGCAGTCGCTTGAAACGCTGCAGTTTCGTTAGTTTTGCTCCGATTCATTTTAAATTTGGGCACAATATTCTTGAGATGTTGTACATTCAGAAAAAAATTTGATCAAAAAATTTGTTCTAAAACCCTAGACCCCCCCCCCCCCCCCTAAGAATTGGTAATTAAAACATTATTAAATACATTCGAACCTGGATTTAGCGTCAGTTTTTGGGCTAACGGTCAGCTTCAATCCAGGCTTCCAAACGAAAACAGTCAGGGGCGTCTGAACCGTATCCGGTAGATTTTACTGCGTGGTGAAAATATTTTGAAAATTGCTTTTCTAAGACAGGGATGAGGGTCAACTGAATATTCAACGGAGATGAGGAAGAAAGTTTGTTGTTACACGTTAAAATAAATATGTATCCTGCTTGAGTACTTTAAACATTTTCGGGTCGTTGAGCATCTCGTTTAAAAAGAAAGCTTTCTTTTTAATAACACAGCTCCAAACAAAAAATCGAGAAAATTACCCCTGGAGTCTGACTATGTCTATCATATGTTCTCGGGGTCGCTGAATCCAAATTCAGGGTTCATTTAACCTCATCAAGTCAGAATTTTTCATAACCTTGAAAAATAGGCCTAAAAACCCAATAAATCCTCTATCCACTGACCACTCAACCCCAATAATCCCTTAACCTCATCACCCCTTAACCCCTTAGACCCTTAAACTCATAACCCCTCAACCTCATAACCTCAAAATGCCATTACCCCAAAACCCTCAAACACAGTCAAAAAGAGACATATGCGCATCGAAGCTCTGGAACAGAGTATGTTCGAGCCATGCATGCTTCTTGAGCCTTAAGCCCACATACTTCAATAACCCCTTAACTCCGAAACCCCATATCCCGATGAAAATAGCCTCAAGTACGAACTCTTATGAGTCAAATCTTCGGAAATCATCGCTGTACAACTTCTTCGTGTTTTTGCAATCCAGGGCACCTCCACCTGGTTAGCGGTGGACAACGGAGTTATTCTGTGATCCGGAGTTATGGGGTTATTGAAGAATGTGGGCTTAAGGCTCAAGAAGCATGCATGGCTAGAACATACTCTGTTCCAGGGCTTCAACGCGCATATGTCTCTTTTTAACCAGGTTCGGGAGTTCTGTGGCATTTTGAGGTTATGGGGTTAAGGGGTCATGGGTTTATGGGTTTGAGGGCTTATTGGGATTGAGTGGTCAATGCATAGAAGATGTATTGAAGTTTTAGGCCTATTTTCAAGGTTGCCGAAAATCCTGACGTGATGGCGTTAAATGAACCCCGAAGTTGGATTCAGCGACGACGAAAACATATGATAGACATAGTCAGACTCCAGGGGTAATTTTCTTGATTTTTTTTTGTATGTCATCGGTCCAGATACTCTGTCACTCGCTCGATTAAACCATTTGAAGTCAGCAGTATCCAAAAACACGCGACTATTTTCACTAAAACACCGCACGTCTACACTACAATTCGGAAATACTCTCTGTTGCGTATTATAGCGTATAATGATGACGCAGTTCATAACCAGACATACGAAGAAGTTATTCAACCTCAAATAACTTTCTTCAATAAATACTAGCTTAACTTTCCCCAAAAAACTGCGATGCTTGAAGTCGATTGGACCTCTCGTTCTAATATGTGAGTTAGACAGAGAGGATCCGATTTAATTCCAATGGCAAGTCTCTTCGTTTTGAAATTATGATACTCTCTCTATCTCTGTCTATCCAATACTTCTTCTTTTTTTCTTTATCGAATCGCACAGCCTATTGGCAGCTACGACAGTGCCACCAATTCAGAAGAATTTTGAATTAAAATTAAATATCAACAAGAAATCTTATAGTAAAGTACTCATTTTAAATGGTAGTATAACATTTTTGATTGAAATGAATTGCTATTCACTGCTCCTTTCCATGAACATTGCTCCAATAACTTCAAGATACTACTTCGCGATATATATCCACGTGTCAGATAGCCCTGTTGTCAAGATCAAAGACAGGTGCATTCGATCGCACGAAATAATCCGGTCGGTCCCATCGGGCATCGGCTTTAATTGGCTTATGGCTTCGGAGGCCCATTCAGAGCCACTGCTGGTTGATGCGAGCTCGCCATTGTGCTTCTGGTGCACTGTCGCAACGTCATGACGCAGTTAGACAGATAGGCCGTTCGGGCGCAGCGCCGTAGCGAAACGCTCCTGTTTTGTCACACCTGAGTGAGCACCGCGATCCGCCCGCAACTCCTCCCAACAATCCCCACGGCGCGGTGTCAATTCTCGGAAACGCTGAATAGAGGCTCCCTAAATCCAGGTTTGACTGTATTCCACTATCTTCAATTTTTGAATTCCTCAGAATAGACAAGGAAAATATCTCTCATCAAATACTTCTTTAAAAGAGGAAAATCTCGCTGTCGGTTGATACGAAATGTAGTCTTCAAAGTCACGACTTAAACTGATATTTGTTTAAAACAATAAGCCCCTCAGAAATTTCCAGATTATCAAAACTGGTCTTATCCCACTTGTTAGAGAAAGAAGTATTTACGAGGCACTTTTTTTCTACATAGGTTTCCCACCGTTGGGCGAAAGTCACTTTTCACGACTTCCTCGTTCTATCCGAAAAGATTCTGAAACCCACGTGTTTCAAACATTTCAAGGACTTCAGGAAACACAACCATAAGAACTCTTTATGAAACCAATATCATTGTTTATGAGTAACGTAAAAACCCACTATACATTAAACTTACAATGAAAAAGAAGAATAAAAAAGAAAACATATCTGTATGTATATATGAAATATTGAAAAAATAAAAATTCTGATGGATAAGTTATTACTCAGGTACTCAATGGTACATAACAAAATTATGCACATATTTTACATACGTCATCATTCTCTGAGTACCCTTTTTATACAACGAAGGTATCACTTTTTCACCTCACTTCTTATACAACCTTTTTAGACCTAATAACTTTTTATATTAATCTCTTAGTTTTTATTTTCAGGCATAATGTATTTTTCAAATTAATATAAGATTCATTTTACACACCAGTAGTTTTCCTATAAATAAACCCTAATGAGGAAATCCAAATTGGCTTCGAAGCATGTTGATCCCTAGTAGTATGAAAAAGACGGAGAAGGAATAAGAAAAGAGTATTTGGTTAGTCTTGGTTGACTCCCTTCTTTATATTTCTCTTTTTTCTTTTATTATATGTATATATTTGTCTCTAATGAGTCGGAAATGAGGTATTTGGAAATCTGATTTTGATTCGTGAGCTTTTTTCTGTTCTGAGTTTGGTACATAAAATGGTCCATAAGAAAGTAAATCTCATTTAGATCTCAAAAGAATTTCTCATTATTTTTGTGTTAGAATTAAGTCTGCAAGTTTAAATAATTGCATGATTTTAAACTTGAGCCATATAAGCTTGAACATTTTTCAGATCAAAGTTTTTCAATAGTTAGAACAAAAAACTCTAGGATTAAAATATGTTAACTTCTACAGTTAAACAATTTTATAAAGAAACACAATTTTACATAATAAATCTGATAGTCCTTTCAAGTTTAAATTAGGGTCTCAAATTGGACAAAATCAACATTGAATATAATTTAAAAAATTACGGAATGTCTCATGTGCGCAGTGATGCACGACAAGACGAGAATTGATCAAATGTTAAACTTAATCGCACGACTTTAAAAAAATCTTGACAACGAAATTATTGAACATTCCTTCGATCATCAACAAGCCTCTTTCAAGCGAGTCATGCAATAATTTTGAGTGCTGACCTGCCACTTTGACATTTTGAGCTAGGCAAAAGGTGCTTTCAATTTGAGACAATATAGGAATCATGTGCTGTTTGATTTCACGTTAATCCAACAAAATGCATTGAAATCCTCAAATGAGTCAAAAATCATTGCATGAGTCATTTCTGGATAAGTGTGAAGATTATTCTATACAGTATAAAAAATTAGATATAGTTCATTAAGCAATAAAATTATAATTTGAGCAGCATACTAAACAGAAAGAGGAACGAATTAAAAAGCTCGAAGATCCTTTTGAGATATAAGAGGACGAGCAAAAAAAAATCATCTACTCGTGAATTATGTTGAGAACACAGAAAAGCGTGATGTATAAGAGTGAAAACAGCAATACGTCTGGACTTATGCAATATCTTCCAAAATTACAAGAAATCTACGGTTTCACTCATAAACCCGAGCATAAACCCTCGAAAACAAAAGAGGCGAAAGATATAGGGCGGCATTAGCATACACGTAACATTTCTTTAACATATTTCGAATTATGTTTTTATATAAATTAACCTTTTCCCCCTATATTTAACAGTGATACCTATATGTATAAGGTACTTTTTTTTAATTGGAAATTTAATTTGTAATTAAATTTTAATCAAATTTTAATAGGCATGGTCCAAAATCATCCGTAAGATGAAACTTCTCCCTATATTTTTTTGCGAACTGGGTAACTTTCCTCAATCAACATTTGTTTTTCATTTGGGTGCTACACTGTTAGAAATTTTCGGAAAATTCCGACACATTTAAGAAACTAAAGTAACTGAAATTGACGAAATTATGTAACTGAACACGCAATTCAGTAAATTTACTAAATTTTAATTAAAATTCAGAAACGGTATCTGAAAATTATAAATAGTTTCGTGAAATTCCCAAATGGTAACAGAAATATAAATTATCGTAACCGAAACAAGTACGCAGTTGCATGCGCACTCCTCGCTTCACGATCCACCTCGGTCGCGTTCACAGCAGACCGTGTAGCAGACAAATTCAGTATAGTAATCGGCGGCAGTTTGTCAGAGAAGTAGTGAAGTGACTTATCATCCAATTAAAATCAAATTTATCGTTATAACTGGCTAAGTCGATATTATTGCCCAACTTGGTGCAATTGGAGAGTAGGGGCGTCACCTCTGTTTTGACAAGAAACATTCTTTTTTTCCAACAAACTATTGGAATATTTAATTAAGCTATAAATGAAGGGATTTGATAAGACAAAAGTTCAAAATTAGTACTATTTTTCTAATTATACGGAAAAAAAATTTCATTAAATTTTATAGAACTAGTCCTATAGTAGAGGATACAAAGGGTAGTTTATTAAAAGTTCAAATCTTCTTGGTTTTACATTGCATCGAACTATTCTACAAAATTTAATACAGAGTTCTATAAAATGCAAAGAATGAGGTGACGTATTCTCTATTAGGAGGCAGGATGCAAAAAACATAGAATAGTTCTAGAAAATCTAAAAGTCCAGCTAATATACAGTCTACATCGGAGAAGTCTCGAAACTATAGAGAAAAGTTCTATAAAATCATGGCCGATTTTTAGCCTAACGAAAAATGTTTTTTATTATCATTATTATTATCATTATGCTTTATTATTTGTTCACATATTCAAGTACATAATTATTTACTATTACACAAACAATCACTACACAAATAATCGCACGCTATTAAAACTATTATTCGCTGTGGGTTCGAACCCCCTACCTACGCATTCGGAGCTCCTAAGAAAACCTCGCAGCTAACATAACTTGTAGTATAAAAAAAAATCTAAAATATAAGCTACAGCTGTGCAGGGCTGTTTGACAAATTTTTGTGATTTGAAAATTCTAGGTTAATGATTTCGGAAATTTGAAATTTCTGGAGTTTTATATTTATAATGGCATCAATTTCAAGAATATCATATTTCGAAAATTTAGTTTAAAATTTAGGTAATTACAAATTTCGGGATCTTTGACATTTTTTAAATTTTGGAAATTTTAAATTTCGAAATAATTTTTAATCGCAAATTCTTTTTTGGTTATAAATTGTAGTAGGTTCAAGATTAATAAGATGTCATATAGCTATATAGAATAAGTTTATATAAGTTATATGAAATTAAAGGCTTGCATTGAAAATAATTTTAAAAGTTGAATTCCCAATTCTATATTTTTTGAATCGATTAAATAAGATATGACATGGGAAAAGTTAAATCTATTTCAATTTTTAACGTTGAAAATTAAAATCTTAAGTTTTCCAATAACCGACACATCTCTAAATGGCAAGTCCACTACCCGGGTGCACCGGAACGTGCACCAGGTCGTTCAAGACGTCATCTACGAGAACATTTTTAGAATCTAAATTGTATCAATAGCCAAACTAACTACCATTAAGAAAATATGAGGGAAAACAAAGTTTTCATATTTTTATTTCGGTCTTACGATACATTTAGAAAAAATCAAAAAAAATAAATCGAGTCAAAATTCCTTTTTATTGACGTTTCGGCCTCATCTGTGGGCCTTCATCAGAAAGAAACATCTTAGAGAATAATCGAAGTCAATCATAGCATTTCAATTACAAAATATGGACCTTTTTGAACATATTGGGAAAGTTCCTTGGACTTTATAGTTTCCCAATACTTTTTTTACAAACTTCATAATCATTTTTAAAACTTCAGAATGATATCTGACTTCACAAAATTTTAAAATGTTGTCATTCGCTTCGACGTATGTTGATGATTGACTCCGATTATTCCTTAAGGTGCTTCTTTCTGATGAAGGCCCACAGATGGGGCCGAAACGTCAATAAAAAGGAATTTTGACTCGATTTAGTTTTTCAATTTTTTCTAAATGGATCATCAGACCGAAACAAAAATATGAAAACTTTGTTTTCTCTCATATTTTCTTAATATAAAAAAAACGATCGAAGAAAGCTTGACTTGATGATTTCTTTAGAAATCTTGAGGTTTATCTACCAAAATAACTACCAATGGTAAGTCGACGATCAGGATACACCGGAGCGTGTACCAGGTCGCCTAGCACGTATTCTACAAGAACTTTTCAAAAATTTAAATTGTGTAAATAGCCAAAATAACTACCAATGGTGAGCCGACGGTAGTTAATTTGGTGGTTGAAACAATTCAAATTTCTAAACAGTTTGCGTAGAATACGCGCTAAACTGCCTGGTGCGCGACTCGGTGCACCCTGATCGTCGACTCACCACTGTTAATTATTTTGGCTATTGATACAATTTAGATTCTAAAAAAGTTCTCGTAGATGACGCCTTGAACGACCTGGTGCATGTTCCAGTGCACCCGGGTAGTGGATTTACCATTTAGAGAGGTTTCGGTTATTGGCAAACTTAATATTTTAATTTTCAACGCGTGCTAATGTTCTCTAAGACTTGATTTCTTTTTCTTTTCACGCGGGAGCGATGCGGAAAAGTCGCTGCCTGCGCACAGTAGCGACTGCGCAGCTACATTTTAAAGAACTGAAGTCTATAGATCTTATATTGAAGTAGTTCACAAACACTCAATACTTCGAATCGAATTTCTATGAGATTTTTCAACATTTTTTGAAGAATTTTTCTATACATTTGACTGAATTGAGGTATTTAAACCTTATAATTATGTGATTACAAACTTTCAATACCTCAATTGTGATTTCTGCGAAAGTTTTCAGCATTCTTTCATGAATTTCTCTATACATTTTATTAAACTTTTTCAAATCGGAGTTCAATATAAAGTTTGCAGAATTCTTGTAGAGTTATTCTAGGTTTGTTCTAAATTAAATCCTGAAAGTTATACAGAATATAGAAAATTTGTTCAAGGTTCGCTCTCATCCCGGACTCTTGTAATAGTTCAAGAAAGTTTAATGAACTTTTTTTTCCGTGTAGGTTATGTCAAATATGGGCCTGTCACGATATGGGAATGATCGTATTTACCTTACCGTTTCAATGCTTTTCAACTCCCATACGGTCAGAAAACCTGCACATAATTAAAATTTGAGGCTTTTTACATAAATCACAATATGTGTAAATTTTTTTTTACGCTGGCATAAGGTGTTATGTCTACAAAAAGAGGGAGATTTCACGCACATCAGCTGTGTTGGCTGTGGTGACTGTCACTTGCAGCGGGAGGACGCCATCTTGGCTACTTATGGCAATCGAGATATGTATCGATCTTGAGTCGTATCGATACATAATTTGAATTTTTATTTTTCTTATATTGAAAATTATTACAAAGAAAGTTTTTAAAAACTTAACTAGACGAAAATGTAGTCTCTGGTTTTAATTGACTTTTCTGGATTTTCTTCCTTTAATTTTATTTATTTTTTTTTTTCATTTATATATATATATATATATATATATATATATATATATATATATATATTATTTATTGGGTAATAATAATGAACAATATGAACAACGACAGGTTGCCTAGGGTTTTGCCTAAGGAGCCTCTTCGAGTTGGACCAGGCTAGTGCCGCAAGTATAGAATTTAATTGGGCTTCGTAATTTAAGTCCCTACTCGAATCTATCGGCGAACTTGATACATGGAATCGGCAATGGAGTCACCCTCATGTGGTTACGGCAGAAAAGTCAAACATATTAAGTAAGTGGGCAAATAATATGTTTAGCACTGCTATTGATCGTGCGACCAAATCCAACTATAACAGCCAATTTAGAAACATAAGTCAATTAAACCTTACTGAACCTTATCTATATTTTAACTGTAATATGGGTAAAAAGCGGGTGGTTAGTCAATTGAGACTTTCAGACTCCACCAAGATCAGACTATATTTTAGTGGTTCGGCATATGTGATTGATTCAAATCAAATTTGCAGTCTGTGTAACTTGATGGAGTTTGAGGATCTTTCGCATTTCCTACTCCATTGCCCTATCCATAAAGAATGCAGAGCACACTACGTTAAAAAATACCGAGAAGGGTCAAGTACTGACATAGAGTCTGTCGAGCGTCTTTTAATTCCACGAAATATTGACCACCTGAATGATATTTTTAACTACATTGTACAAGCGCTGAGAGTTAGATCTTTTATTATTAATGAGTAGGAGTCTGATTTTAAGTACACTGACCTTTTTTATGTACATTGATCTGTTGCGTCGCGTGCAAACATTTTATTTATTTACTTCTTTTAGATTTTATAGCTATAACTTAGGAAAATTTTGATACGAGCGTAAACTCGAGAACCCCTTGTAGAAGCCAGCGGGCACATTACAAGGAGCGAAAATTAAGTGGAATTGCGCAGACTTGCTTTTCAGTGTGAATCATATCTTATTACTAGAACATCCGCGCGCCCGGCGCGCGGAGATCTAGTTCAGATTGAGATTTGAATATTTTAATTCAATTATAATTCGTAGTATTTTCCTTAGATTTTTAAAAGAACAATAACTGCTTTTCACTGTGCGTGTATATGTACATATAATGCTGTTGAAACACATATACTTAAATTATATAGCAAAAATTCTCTACCAGAAATGCATGAAGAATGGCATTTCAAAGCTATATATATATAATTAAAAACAAAGTTAAACAACCA